>JAKLMI010000013.1:0-288552 GCA_022813495.1 Pasadenomyces melaninifex
ACCACAGCCTTTGGCAACTCTGCTGCATGCTCAAGCTGAGCATCTGTCCAGAGCGGCTCAACCGGGTCAGCATCTTTGACACCAACACCAACAAAGCCACCTTGCGCTTCCCAGTCAGGAATGCGTTTGAGGTTGAGACGATTCCAAACGCTCTCAAGCGCCGCGACCAGATCTGCCCTCAATTCACCCATGTGACCAGGAGTAGGTGTAATGCGAAGTCTTTCCTCGCCACGTGGCACTGTCGGATAATTGATCGACTGCACATAGATCTGGTAGTTAGTTAGGAGCATGTCGGAAGCTGCCTTTGCGAGTTCAGCATCTCCGACCAGAAGTGGTACAATGTGAGAGGGGTTCGGAATGACAGGAATACCGCGACTGATCAGATCTTCCTTCAGCTCGCGAGTGTGGACCTGCTGCATACGTCTGTCGCCCTGGAAGCAGGCTTGATACTCAATCGCGGTGCGTGCTCCTGCCATTGTGGCAGGTGGGAGACTGGTTGTGAAGATGAACCCTGGTGCAAGAGAACGAATTGCGTCAACAAATTTGGCCGAACCTGCAATGTAACCACCAACGCAGCCATACGCTTTTCCTAAGGTGCCAGTAATGATGTCGATCCTATCCATGACAGTGCCTTTTTGACTTTCTGGAGATCGATTTGGGTTTGCCCAGATGTCGTAGTCTAGATGCTCAGCGACACCAGCACCTCTGGGCCCGTACATGCCAACAGCATGAACTTCGTCCAAGAAAGTGATTGCGCCGTACTTGTCCGCAAGATCACAGACAGCCTCGATTGGAGCGACGGAGCCGCACATGCTATAGACGCTCTCGAACGCGATAATCTTTGGCTGCATGGGATCCAGTGATTTGAGCTTATTCTCCAGGTCTTCGAGGTCGTTATGCTTGTAGACTATTTTCTTTGCTCCGGAGTGGCGAATGCCTTGGATCATAGATGCATGATTGAGGCTGTCGCTCAAAATCACGCAGTTTGGCAATTTACTGCCTAGAGTCGCAAGAGTTGCATCATTTGCCACATAGCAGGATGAGAAGACAAGAGCACCTTCCTTGCCGTGGAGTTCAGCCAAAGTCTGCTCAAGCCTCATCGCGTGTTGGTTGTGGCCAGATATGTTTCTCGTTCCTCCTGCGCCTGCACCATACATGTCTAGCGTCTTGTGCATAGTCTCGAGAACGTGCTTGTTCCTGCCCATTCCGAGATAGTCGTTCGAGCACCATACCGTAACTCGCTCGTCTTCGGCAGCCATATGGGCTCTGGGAAACTCTTTAGCAAGCCTGTTGATGTTGTTGAAGTACCTGTAGGATTTATCCTGATGTTTCTTGTCCAGCTCATTCTTGTAGAAGCCTTCGTAGTCGAATGTGGGTTGTGCAGGAACAGCAGGTCTGGGACCAGCATGTTGGTGGACTTGAGGTTTCTTTGCGAACTGCTCAGCTTGCGAGGCTGGAGGAGGACGTTGCTCAGCACGAAACATTTGAGTGCCGACACTGGCTTTCTTCTCGGCGGTCGTGTGCAACTTCTTCTCGAAAAGAGACTTGACTATGCTGGCGCCAGTGGCGGGCTTGCTGTAGTTGCGAGCATGCAACTTTGCGCTCTGTACAGCAAGCCCTTTGTTCATGACAGGGCATCGCTTAGCATAGTGCTGCAGCTTGGAAATGGTCCCTCCACCTGGGCTGTGGTGGGCAGTACTGCTCAGGGCACGAAGTGCAGCAGGATTGGTTTGCTTCAAGAATGGGCAAACGCCCTTGCTTTGGCGTAAAAGAGCTTCCATGACTACAAGGAGGTTCTTTGAGGTCGTGATGAGGTGAAGAACAAGAGAAGAGGACGGCGGAAACAAAAAGCTGAATGTGATTACTACTCGTAAGATCGCTACCGCTATACATGCCGCCAGCCAATCGCTACCGAACCACCGAAAACTGGCTCCAAATGGAAAGTTTTGGCCTTGAAACTCGTAAAATGGCCAGACGCTTTACGAGACCGGTCTCGGATCAGTCTGACCTTCATCGCTTCTATCGTCAACTGCAGTTACTGTAGCAAAGTTCTTTGTGGTATTTACAAAGTCACAGGCAGACAGATATTGCTCTCGTTGTGAAAATACCATTCATCAAGCTGTCGTCATGAACAATAGGTATTTTGTGGGGATGGTGATCTTTCAGCCCAGAAATTTCGTCCTCCTGGTCACAAGAAACGCCACCAAGCCGATTGGCTGAAACACTTGCCGTTGGGTTCTCCTGCAGTGGTGATGCCGAACATTACATTGAGGTTGAAGCAGTGATACACTTCCCCAGATTTCTCGGCATCATTGTGACACAATCGTATGACCCTGTGTACACTGGCGTCCCATATGATTGTGGTCAGCATTTGACGACGAGGATTATGAATCTAAGTGCTCGTAGAGCCATTTTAAAAAAATAACTTTGGGTTGGCGGCCGAGCACTGGTTGATTGCTTGTTAGAACGACCTCACATCTGAAATTGTCTGCTTCATCAATCGGATATCTTGCGAAAGCAGATGCTTGCAATGGCCGCACCTTTCCGCCCACCAAACTCATACTGGGGGTATTTCACGCAGCCGTATACTTCCAGTACACCCTGTACACCAGAACCTCCTGTGAACCATCTGACGATCTCATCTTCAGTCCAATTGACAGAGGTAACCATGAGGAAGCCACCGATCTTGGTCATGCGCCCCACTTGTCGTGGATAGAGCTCGACAATCCGTACGCTCTTCCCTTCAAGCTCAACCGTTTCCGCGGACAGCGACACTGCATCGAAAGTGCCTTTGTCGAGCACCAAATCAAACCCTCCTTTAGGCCACCACGACTTCTGCTCAGGAGAATCTTTGAGCAAGTCGAGGTGCTCGAATGTGATCGTGCCTTGGTCCTGCTTTTCGGTGTCTTCCATTTGCTGAAGCCGACTATACCATAATCGTCGTGCCAGGTTGAGGCTTTGCTCAGAATAGTCGGCACCAGTCATTGGCCCATGATAACCACCTTCAAGTTTGAGCTCGAATAAACTGCTGCCATTGCCTGTGCCCAAGTCCAGCACGTTCGCTTGCTGGACACTTCTATCCGGATTGTTCGGTGATAGTGGAAAATTTTCAGAGGTAAGATATTCCAAGACTTTTACTGGTGCATCTATTTCTGCGAACCAAGAGTCGAGGGAGGTGAGATCAGTATCTTCATCCTGTCCGATGCCATTCTCGAGTTCTTCCTGGTAAGTTTTGTCCCAGCTGATAAGTCTTAGTATGTCGCAAAGATATGTACTGCTCCACGTACTCACTAGTCTTTGTCTCCTAGCTTGCTCGGTTTATGGTGCTTGAAGCGCCCATCTGACGAGAGCTCGGTCATATTCAGGTTGAGTTGCTTTCGTTCTTTACATTTTGAGCCTCTTCAGCGAAAGACTCGTCAAAGTGAAAGATTCCTATCTTATCAAGACCCCGCACCTCGGTCCGCCCCTCCTCCATACTCAACTCGATACAACAATGTCATCTTGGTTACGGCAAAAGGTCTCTCGAGCCTGCCCGCGCCTATCAAAACCCGTTCCGCTGCTACGACTTTCCTTTCCGCTCGCTCCACTCATGTCATGCTACCTTCAAGAGTCTTCATACCACAACCACCAAACCCAACACAGGAGGATATCTTCTCGTCTGGGCTCGGAGCATTGTTCACAGACGATACACAAAATTCCCATGGAATACCTGGACAATCAGTGATCTATACCTCACCTAGATATGGCGAGATCGTGCTTGGCATACCACAGCATCCAGACGTGGAAGAAGGTCGGAAGCTCTTCGCTCACTATCTTTGGAACGCTGGCGTCGTCGCCGCTGACGCCATAGAGGTCGCTAGTAGCACGGATGTGCACCAAGACCTGGCAGCTGATAAGATTAAATGGAGCAAGAAATATTGGGACTTTAGAGATCAGGACATGCTAGAACTCGGAGCGGGCACGGCACTTCCTTCTCTTGTGGCTGCACTTTCAGCAGCTCGCAGCATCACAATCACAGACCATCCTTCCTCACCAGCTATCGTCAATAACACGATCGTGCATAACGTGAAGATGAACCTCTACAGACGTAATGCGACTGCGGAAGAGCCACGTACCAATACGAAGATATGCATCCATGGTCTGACTTGGGGTGACGACTTCTTTACATCATCGACCAGCTACGGCAAGCTCGCCAAGCCACAACCAGCAAAGCACAGCTTTGACAAGATTATGATTGCAGATTGTCTCTGGATGCCAAGTCAGCATACAACCCTTGTCAAGACGATAGATAGCTATCTCCGCCTCGAGCAAAATCAAAGTGGTACAGTGTCATGTGCCTTAGTGATTGCAGGCTTTCACACAGGGCGGAGCATTGTAGGCAGATTTTTTGAAATTGCGACAGGGTCAAGGACAGGATCTTTGACGGGGCATGAGGTGATCGACGAGGAGGAAGACGAGGAGGTTAGAGCAGTGAAAGGACTACTTACCACAGCTGAGATTTTCGAGGTCGATGTCGACTGCAACGTTCGTGGTTGGCTTCCTGACAGAGCAGGTGAGAGCAAGGAGCAGGCAAAGAGATGGGTTGTCTGTGCTGCCTTAGTCAGAAAACAAAGCATCTCAACCGGCAAATGATGGGCAACTGATCCGCTCGTCCTGATAAACCACAGCTTGGATCTGGGTCAAAGTAGCGAGCAGTCCAACATTGTTCTATGTGCAGCTGTATGGTTGTAAAATGCAGCATAGCTTTTCGTTGCATGTGAGTCGCTCCTGCTAGTAGCGCGCTTCCTGCTGATTGGTAGAAAGAAGCCCAAAACTCCCGCTAATAGCACTGAAACCACTCGTGTCAACCTGTTCCCAGCACAATTGCCTCTTGACAACGCCTGAATCTTCGTAATATGGGTATCTCAGAAATTCCTAAACTCTGGTCTGTCAAACTCGTAATATCGTCCAGGGCTGTCAGTCCTTCTCACAGGTTGAGGTAAATTAAACCTGAATGATGCAGATGGCACTTCTGTGGTGGCTGCTCCTTGTGGCCTGCTTAGCACGTCAGTCGAATTCTGTGATGCGAGTGAAGGACGCTTTATTCGACTGACTGGAGGCTCGTCGTCGTCATCATCGTCTAGTGTAAGGTCAATGATTTCTTCTCTGGGTCTTTTCTTGCTCTGTGACGCTGTCTGTGTTACGCCATGATTTAGCGTTTGTGCTAAAGCCGCCGAGGACGGTCTTTGCGGTATTGAAAAGCTGCCACCATTTATCGACGGTGTTCGTGGCTCTTGCGATGCTTGACTGCGTATTGCAGGCGTTGCTCTGATGGCATTCAAATCTGTAATTTCGACCAGGTCATCATCATCGTCGCTATCATTGTGATTCGTGGATGGATTTGGCCGCTCTTGTGACTCCTCATTCTTAATGAGGTGCCATTTACCGTTAGGTTCGATAGTAACTTGTTCCGTGTCTTCATGAGTGTTTTCGAGAATGTCCTTGACATAGTAGTCAAAGACGAGATGTTCCCATTGCGCTGGTCTACTGCAAATTGGACAGGTCCAGGTTGGAGCTTGCTCCTGTAGAGCTAGATAGACTGCAGCATCGAAACATTCGTTGTGTTTGCAATTCATAGACCGACAAGGAAACTCGATCCTGGTCATCTGTACCGGATCCTTCAACGACATATTGCTGGATGTGGCAACTATGTCGTCGTCCTTAGCTCGCGTTTGCACTATGTGGATTAGCTGATGACTACGATGAAGCGTAGAGAGGACTTACTTTCGCGAATGACTCTGTCTTTAGAGAAGACTCGACTGCCTCTGATATCTTCTACCAGTGAAGGTATAGGCCGCCTTTGTACCATATTGACAAGCAGAAAGAATTTCTGTTTTGGATCCTGTAAGTACCAGAACATGTGTGAGATGAGGCACGACAAAAGAAATACAGCAACAGGCAGAAGATAGTACATACCTTTGATGTTAGAGCATACATGAGCTCTACAGTATTTGGATAGCCAGGCCTTTTTCGAAGGAAAGCAGTAATATCAGCGGGTCTAGTAGACCCAGGCTTATTCTTGAGCCCCTTAAGATTGCCTGAATAACCTTCCTGATTACATTTCAATTCTGAATTGGGTGGAAAAGCAATGTCGACTGGCTTGTACGAGGAGTCGTAGGATTCTGCGGCGCAGAACACCATGGCTCGACAATTCGTATCGCTCTGGAATTTTGCCGCGAGAGTTGCATCCAGGTTCACTGTCATTTTTGCTGTATCCCTCGTGGTTTCGCGAGCCTTCAATTCGACTACATTGCTTAATTGTTTTTGTATGGTGTAGAATGGAGAGTTCTTAAACGTGACCCGGTTGCCGGAATAACCTCCACCAGGCATAGCGAGATTTACCGAAGGAGGTGGTGGTAATCGTGGTGTTGGTGAAGCATAATACTGTGGCGAGGCTGAAGATGCTGGAGTGTGATTGGAATATGGTGAAGGGTACGGGTTTGGATTGTATGGCATCGTGGATCCTACGTTATAGGGAAGCCCTCTAGCAGCATCCCTGATGGTCTTTATCCGCTCATGATCCCCTTTGCGGTCGGAATCGTAAATGGCTATGTCATATCATCAGTCTCACATGCTCACTTTGATCGTGTTATGTGACTTACCAGTGATGAGACGTTGTTGCAGCTCGTTTTTCAGTCCTCCCACAGCAAGACCCTCTTGACGTAACACTCTTTTCAATTTATCCACCGTCAGCTGTTTGATCTCAGCGACTGTGCCTCTGGTGAGGTCGGCTTGCACTCCATTCATTGTCATTGGACGCTACTGGAAGCGCAGAGGAAGGCACGAGCGAGAATTTATTAGTTTTAGTGCTACGGCTTTTTCATGGGCATATTGAGGAATGGAAAGGCGACACAGCAAGGCATCAGAAGTGGCAAAGCAGAGTGTCGCTGCAGTGAAAGAGCACGAGAAGTTGTGAACGTTCTGCTGTACCAGTATTGGTAGCGTCACTGGCTTCCAGTCTATGGCCCCGGCCGCACCTGCCTTCAAATTAGGCCGATTTTTCGCGACCGGGGCGCATTCACATTTTCATCGACACCTCTTCACAAAGAGATCAATCGCGCCGTGTTCATTGACTCAGTGCTTCTTCCCGCACTTTTAAGATTCTGCAACACATCATAACAATGGCCAAGAGTGCTCGTGCTTCGAACATAAAGCGCAACCATGCAGCTCTACGAGCAAAATTTGGTCCTGCACATGATGCTCGACTAGAAAGATTATCTGCTAAGCTACAGGAAATAGCTAATGCACCAAAACCTGATCAAGACAAAGAGATGGAAGTGGATCAGAACAAAGAGATAGTAGGCGATGGTGAGGAGAAGACACAAGTACATGGTAGGTTGTGAAGTGGTAGTTATGGAAGTACTATTGCTGACGTTGTTGCAGACGAGGCAATGGAATGGACAGGTCTTCCATCGTCGCGTAAGTCGAAAAAGAGCAAGCTTTCTTCCCATCGCATCGGAAAGAGTAGAACGAAGAGAAAGCCAAGAAACCAGGTTGTGTTCCCTTCTGAAGTGGCAAGGAGAAAGCGACTTGGTAAGAGTAAGAAGGATTGAGCAGCGCAACAGAGTTTCGTAAATCATCATGTTCGCTCGGAGATTGGTAACAGGAAACCTGGACGCGAGCAGCAGTGCACGTAAAGCAAATGCCGGTCATAAGCACTACCTAGATTGAAATGCACGAGCGAATTGGCAGGCGTTGTGTTATCAAAGGAGTGAAAATATGAAGCGCACAGAACTATTGCCAGCCTTACTGTTAACCGAGCAGATTTTTGTCAAACCGTTGTGAAGCACGAAATTAGAGGTTACGGATCCTGATTGAGAATAGTATGCTCAACCATCACCCCACCGCGACGCAGAGGATGATCTATTGCGTTATTACTGCGTCTTCGTCGTCCTACAACACCTTTTGCACCAAGACTCGAACCTTCGATCATTCGAAAATTCGAAAAGCAAAAACAAAAAGGTTCCCTGAGCTCAAGCCCAGGTACGTCCTTATTTTGCTTTTATGTTTTGTTTGTTTACTACGGCCTACGATGTCAAGCTACTGGCAACCTCCACACGCACTCTGACGAGATTTATCGTGGACTCGGTACTTTCCAGCTTACTACCACATTAACTTTGTGGGATCAATTGACAATGGTAACATTGAAAGCGGACAATATAAACAATCACTGCAAGTGAAGGTGGCTGAGGTCAGAGGCGCGTTAGGGTGATCAATACTTGAAAGTGGCTGTGACGCTTGACATGTGATGTTCCATGTTTCGATGGAACAGGCAAAGATCGTTTTCTCAACCTCGACGCGCTTGGCTTGTCACGAACAAGTCCTTAGACACTGCAGTAAGCACAGCCTGGGTTTGGCGGGGTTTATGTGACCATGTTCACCGTTTTCACACGAAATGGCACCGAGGTTGGCATGGTTTCACGGGGGTTGCAATGATTGCAGTGCATAAAACAACTACTAGATTCTGATCAAGGGGAATGTTTCAGGGTGATATGACTGGTTCATCTTTACATGTTGGGATGCTAAATGTCCAAATTCTGTCTGCCCAGTCGCAAAATCCTAGCTTGTTCTTTCTACTATTGCAGAGCGCTAAGGACACCATCGATACGTTTCAACTCGCTAGTGTACCGGCCCTTTTGCGACTCACGTGATCTGGTAGTCTTATTGGAATCTCTTCTTTGCGGCTTTGTTGGTGTCACACCATCCCCGTGCAACGACGTCGAGCTCGAGTTGGCTGATTGTGTAGGTGGGATCTGTTGACTTTGATATGGCGCTAGTGGTGGAGGAGGCATGAGTTGAGGTTGGTACTGCGGTTCTGGAGGTGGCACATTCTCGAAATCGTACGATTCAGGTGGAGGTGGCGTCTTCACTCTGGAACCCGGATGGTAAAGTTGCTGTGAAATAGGACGCTGTTGTTGCTGTGGAGCCTGGTAATTCTGCTGATATGATCCTTGATTTTGGATAGAGTAGTGAGTTTTGGATTGTCGGGCTTGTTCTGCCTGCATTATCGAGTTCTGCATTGCTTGTTCGCGTGGACCTAGCTCCTTCTGGCTTGTTCTGTGGTTCATTGTCACGCTGCCTGCCCGTGTTGCTGACGCTGTTGAGCCTCCAGCAGGATATTCGCTACCACGTCGGAAGGCGTTTTGACCACTGCTGTCTTTCCAGCTAGTCCGTGTGACAACACTACCAGGCCGACTGGGCACCCAGCTGAAGTGATCACTACGCCGAGTCCAGCTGTCGTGCCGTTGCATGCTACGAAATTCGTCCGGTGTCAAATCAGGTGGTAGAGCAGACATTTCGTCAGCATCCATCACGGTTTCAAGCTCAGGTAGTCCAGTAACATAGCTGAAGCGGTTCATGCTGTTTCTGGAAGACAACGAAGAATAAGACGACATGCTGTGAAGATAATCCCCACTGCCGCGGTATTTCAACTTCTTGCGAATTCGAATCATACTTCTCTCCGAGGCATTTGAGGACGACTTCGTGAGAGCAGATACGTTCGACCTTGTGCGCTTCGCTGTGATCTTGTTCGCAATCTCGTCGTTCGGCTCGCCATAGGTGAATATCGGAGTCTTCCCAGCAAGAGGATCCTCGAGAGTGCTATTACGTGCCGGATGTGATTTATTGAGCTCATCGGTGATCAATGTTGTCATAAGATCTTCCACTTTCTTCTCTGATGCGTCGAATCGAGCATTCTTCAGTGGCAAGTCGTGCGTCTCAAAGCAGGACCATACGCATGATAGAAAATCATCATATAAGTCCGAGGTGTGAATAGTGGTCTGCGACCGGATGTCTGCCGCTACTTGATCAAGCAACGAATCAATGGTCGGCAGTAATTGCTGTTGCAAAATCGTTCTTGGGCTAAGCTCCTGGTGACGGCCACCAGGATGGCAAGAGGTCCAGTCCAGACGGCATCTGTCTACAGTTAGAAGTGCTATGGCGGTGAATGTCTCCACTGGGCATAACTCGAACGTCGTTTCCAGGTCGCCGCACATGACGCAATCACAAGATGTCTGCTTCAGCGCAACAAGCTTGATGTGTTGTGATATCCCATAGCCCATTGCCGCCTCCAAGATGACTGTGGTGACCATACGCACAAAGTCGAAATACATGCCATCTTTGCAAAGACATCCATGATTTGTGATTGCAGGATCAGGAAATTTAAGGACTGCCATGGCAGCCCATGCCCATGATAGAAGCTCGGACATTAAGCGAAGCAGACGTGTACAGCCAGAATGGAATGGAGAGTGTTTGAGTAAGCGCAATCGCCAGTATAAATGCTTCGTGCTTGGATATGTCGACGTCGTGCCCTTGTTCATAAGCTGATCAAGATTTCGAGTTATGGACGTGGTCGATAGCACTGACCCTTGAGTCAGATTGAAGCCTTCGCTAATTTGGATCTCCACGTTCTGCAGCATTTGAATCGTAAGAGTCTGTAAAGACGGTTCACTAAAGTTCCAGGTCAAGACCTGGTGTAGCTCTTTTTGCATGAAATCGAGGTCATACGGCTCGACGGCTGATTGGTAACATCTCATGAGCGCTCCCAATCTCGCGATATCGTCGCATTGCATATCTTGGCACATTATGTCATAAATCTTGTGATAGATGCGAAATGCTGATGAGTAAGACCGCGTGGCGAACAGATAGCCTGCTAAGCTCACCATCACAAGCATATCTTCGTGGGCCTGTGATTTGCCAAGTGACTTAAGATAGGAGTAGACAGCGTCCAGCGCGTCATTCGCTTTTTGGGTTCGTGCTGCGATTTGTTGAGGGTCATCGGGCTCAACGTTGTTTAGCTCGGATGTTGTTTGATACAAAGAAGTTCTGCTGGACTGCCCGTCTGAGATGGATGAGCGATATTCATGCGACACAGAAACCGCCGAAGCAGTAGACAGGGATTTAGATCCTAGCGAAGGATATTGAGCATAATGGTCAGAATTGAAAGGCGCGTGGTTGTATGTATATGCAGCATCGGACTCAGAGATCGTGCCGAGACCAACTCCATCCACATCACTCGTACTCCTAGAGTGACGCCCTTTAGGTGTGTTGTCCGAAAGATTTGGTGATGGCTCCAGATACTGGCTTCGAGGTGTGCTTGAAAAGTCGGTAAACGTCCTTGGTGTAGAATAGTGGTCGTCGCTACCAAGATTCAATTGCCCGACGTCTGGCACGACAGTGCTTCCATTGCTGCTCTCTGGCGAAAAGGCTTGCGAGATGCCATACTCGTGCTGTCCTACTGGTGCTTGTGAACTTGCTACTGGCTCGTTATTTGTGTTTTTCTGTTTCGGGCCCTTTTTGTAAACTGAATAGCCCCATTTGTCGAATTTCTACACGAAGATCAGTTCAGTCTTCTGGCCAAAATTGTACAGGCAATCCAATATGCTCTAGTCCTTACCGTGCAAAGTTGACCGTACGTAGGCACTGTGACACCAGCAGCCTCGAAGTCCTTGGTAATGATGTCCAGAATCTGCTGTCGGGTCAAGCGCTGGTTATGTAGATCTTCCAACTTTGGCTTGAACCTATTCCAGTCATCTTCGCGTATACGATTATTATATCGCGAAGCGTTCGGGCGATATTCTTGGAAACCTCTGAAATTGTCCATGCCGTGCCTGTCACTTTGCGAACCAATATAATCCGACCTTCATTGCCGGTAAGTAGCGCATCTGCACGTATCTATGACCAGCGACCATCAACACTGCGGCGTTCCAACTAATAGACTGTATGATATATGACGGTCCTTGCAAGTACCATGTACGTCAAAACCGATGTTGATGATAAACCATGGTAGTGTGAAGCACTTTGGTGGAGGAGACAGGGGATCAGCACGGTCTGGCCAGCACCCACTGCTAGCACCTGAATGAATTGGCGCCAATCAGCCACTTCCGGCGTAAGGCTGCGCCAGTTCATACCCGAGATTCGAATGCTTCGCGCTCATTCGTCTGTGTCAAAGAGCACCAGAATGAAACATTGAAGTCTGTGGAGGTCAAGGTCAAAAGCATAACGATACCTAATTGTAACCTGGATGATGCGCGGACAGAAGTGGCAGGTCGTGTTATCACGGCTGGATATTCCGAGGCTCCCTTACTGAAAGTGCACATTATACGTAGAGCTCATCGTCATGCCGCCCTCACAAGTTGGATTGTTTCAGGACGTGCTCAGCTACAAATTGACAAGAAGTAGTGTTCCGACACCTTGAGTAGCAGCCCAGTTAGAATCTGGTAGCGATGATAACACATTCCAATATAGGTCCATTCGATGTTTAAGGTCTATTAGAGTCAACGAGGATTTAATTAAGATATTATTCTATGCTATTTTCATAAAGTCGTTACAGATAATGCAGCTGCATGAATTGCTGTTTTGATACATTGTTAGTCGCGAGACGTTTCACCAGCTCCCTATGTCGAGCTCGGGCCTGCCCAGCTTTCCAACGCCGCGACGCAAGCCAACATTGCCTTCGCCAACAAGTAAGCGCCATCGCCGACCGAGACTATCTTTGTCCTTCCCTAACTGCTGTGCGCAATCGTTCCACTCTCGTGAAGACAGATTGAGTTTTGATAGCACAGTCTCCACTAGAATTTTGTCATCGTTTTCACTCCAACCCGATTTTGTGTCGTGAGGATTCTCTGGGTGTTCTGTAGGCTCAGGTGTGGGCATTTCAACATCTGCATTCTTTGCGCTGGTTGCTCTATGTCGAAACGAAAGGGGACTGTCTGCTAGAGCTTCGAAGTCGCAAGCTTGCAATCCCGGAGGAAGCTCCAACGGTACTATGCGCCGACGCTTCGGTGTCGAAAACTCATAGTCCTGTGATGAGCCACAACTGCTCGAACCTATACTTGAATCTTCGTCGTCCTCCTCATATTCTGACCTGCGCCGTTTCTGGACGCCACGAGGTTGTGTTGCGCAGACAGGTGGTGGTGTTGGTGTTTCACCAAAAGGGCTACCTATAGGCCTGGCGTGTAGTGTTGTCTCTAGTGACGGTGAGGGCGTGGAGAAGCGCTCGCCCAGAATGCCGTGTAGTGCTCGACAGCTTGCGATCAGACCTAGCACTGGCGATTGTGATCGTTGCTGGGGCGCATAGCGCTCGAAGGATGGGAGCTTCGGCCTTGATGGTCGTTGTAGCTTCGACTCTGGTATCGCACCGCCGCATGACAGCGCTGATGGTAGGAGCATTGTCGGCTTTGTGGTACGTCGCGCAGGAATGTTGACGCGTTCTCGAAGAGCATGTGCTGATGGTTTACAACAACGACCTTTTGCTCCTTTGGTTGCCGTTACAGTGTTCGAAATGGAGTGCTCGACCAGAAGCAGAGGAGAGACTGGATCAATAATATCCTGCGACGTGACAACCGATGAGAGCAGGGAATTCGATGCGGCTTGCGCAAGAGAGAGAGAAGAGCTTGCAGATCAGAAGCGTGGGAGCGGAGTCGTGCGTCCTTCGAACGTCCAACGAATGACTGAAACGAGACGGGGACGTTTGGCGTCAAGCCGCATTTAGTAACGCGCGATAAATGCTCCGATAGCTCTTTTGCGATGCGATCCGATGACCAGCACAAATTCGATCACTGTTGAGCGCAGAGCTCAGCACGAATATTTCATCTGCGAAAGTCATGCTTCTGCTTTTGACACCTGAAGCTTGCCAGAAGCGCTTGGTCGTACCTACTGTAGGAAGTCATGGAGTTGTCCGGATTGAGCCAGCATGTCAACAAATACACAGCACGTTTTGATTTGGGGTTCAGTGGGCAACGTACCTGGATTGTGCTGTTCAGCAAGAAGTCTGCGCATGATGTGCGTCGTATCATTGAGATAATTAAGAGAACTGCCTTTGATGTATCTTTCAGCACGACCTCTGGCAAACGATCGAGATGAAAGAGCTTGACGCGTAAAAGCGTGTAAACTACGCGTTTCAAAGAGGAGCTCGATGGGCCAATCACGACGACTTGTGCTTGTTCATCTCGATCTCTCGAGCACCACCTAAATTGATTCTCCGGCAGCTGCGTTTTCGACTCGTCATGGACAAGCGTACAATCTGCGAAAGCTTATGATTCGCCTGCGATCAAAATATGCACCTTGTTCTAAGCTATAAGGTTAGGTAAGCTGAAAGCTAACTACTATCAATGACTGCTAACCTGGAAGAAGTTCAATCATGTCTATATCACAAGCCAGCGCACGATGCCAAGACATAAAGTGTTTGGCTCATCGTCCCATCACAGCGTTTGTGTGGTATCAGCCTTCGAAGAGATGGCCGTTCTACACAGTTAGCAAATCACGGCTTCCCAGGTACCTAGGTAGTAGAGCATACTGCTTGAATCCACAAGAGGCTTCAATCTCGTTAAACCACGAGTCAACCTTCTGCCATCGCTTTGAAGAACAGTCGCTCGGCGAACTTGACTCGGACTCAAGCCCTCACTGCTCTTCTTATGTGTCCCTCTTTTCAGTGCACCTGCCTGGTGCTGAGCCAAGTTCTGACGGCGGGTGACCTTTGGTGATCTGGTGAACAGCGGACCCGTGGGTGCATACCAACAACAAAGTGCTGCGAAAGCGCTAACGATACGTTATGCGCTAGAGCTGCCCGTTCGACAATGAAATCGTACAAGACGTAGTCATTGATATAGTTAAAGCTGATCAGCAGTAGGCAGTAGTAACATTCACATTTCTTTGCCATACAAACTCTGCGAACAAACTCAGGTGCTACACGATCACGCGGCACACTTGTAAGTAACGCCTTGGTCAGATCGATTGCATACGTACCGACAAGGATGGAAAGAACATTGTGTACACTCATGGTAAGTATCGGCTTTGTAGAGGGAGTACTATCATGACTGACGATGCGATGACAGGACTCTAAAGTGATAATTATGTCTATATTCGAATCTTCCGTGTATTCAGGGAAGTTAGCAAACTTATAGTGGTTTGGTCGGCTTCCTGCAAGCCTGCACAGCTGCTGAGCGATGCACATTCGATATGAATCCACATATGATTGCTTTCTATACTACACATGAGAGACGGTAATGGTTGGGGTCTTTCCTTTCTCTTGGCTGGGTGTGGGTTCAGCCTGCTCGCAATCTTGTAACACATTGGGGCTCAGAAGTCCTGCTGCTTTTCGAGCTTCTTTCTTGGACAGCTGCCAAAATACCCATGCACCCCAACCTTGTGCACAGCTGAAGAGCACGTGCAATACCGGTGTGACCACCTTGAATGGCAATGTCCACTTCGACCAAAGAGAGCCAAACAGCCAGAACACGACTATCGTCTCAAACGTGGTCCCAATTACTTCCATAATGGCCACGGAGAAGAATATGCGCGACATGAGCCCATGAAAGCGCTGCGGTTTCATGCTATCGTCGTCCGAAGTTGGCAGGAGCCGATACAATATCATGGCTAGATGCGGCCAAAGTTCTGCTATACAGTCGAAAGCGCCCCTTGATAAATGTCAGTGATAGCGTACCAGAGGCAGAAACACACTTACCACACGAAACACATTATGAATTCGATCACCGCATCTTGCTCATGGCTGAAGTTCAATGATATCGCAACAGCACTCTGAGCGATCACGATGGCCCCGATGTGATGTGCAGCACTGATAGGACTGACATTTACCCGATAGAAGAGCTCGAATATGTACATGGCGGTGAATAACTGACTGCATACCACCATAACATCGCCCATTGTTGCTGGAGATCCTGGAGCGAAGGGCGTGTGTGGAGTTGCTTTGCCAAACGCGATACTGAGGAAAGGATAGATGGCCGAAATAAGCAGTACAGTCTTGCATGTGCCAGCAACATGATGGTTGACAAAAGAGCGCTTCTGATCCTCGCTGAGCATCCGGTAATTGGACCTGTAGGTTTTGGTGTTCATGAGAAATTTCTCCACGAAGTACAGTCGGTATGCAAAGACAAAGACGCATATAACGGTAAGGATAAGCGCCGAATAAGGAGCGAGCTTTGATATCTCCTCGTTGACTAGTCGAGTGATCTTTGGTCCATGACCACCATGGTGTCTGTGATGGGTCAAGGTGCCATTGACGGCAAGTGTTGTGCTCATAACGATGGTAATTTGTTGTTATACTTTTGACGAGCTGGGAAAGATGTTCAGGTGGGAAAGAATATCTGAAGGAACGACGCCCGTATTTTGTTGTGCTGAACTTGTTCTGCTAAAGGGTTGCAAAAGAGTGTGTGAGTAGTTGGTGACCAGAGGCACTGGTGGATGGCTATGGCAGTCTCTTAATGTTTTTACCTTCAGGAGATGAGACATATTAGGTGTCTGTGCCCGCAATCCTCCTAAACATGCGACATGCCGTTGGTCTCGAACTCGAGCCTGGATTACTTGCAGAACGATATGATTGGGTTAGCACGTAGAGTGCTCACGGTAATCGAAGCACGGCTCAAACTTAGAACAGTGTCCAAAGTGTGGAACTTTCCTCTTGTGCACTGCAGGGACCTATAGGGAGGAAGCTGCCACGCAAGTGTGTGGATAGACGCAGTTTATTGCTCATGACTCGTACCTGCCTTACTGCTTCTAAGAAGTTCACGTTCGTCTAAGGATTCATAGGTCCTTGCCTTTTAGATCTATCTGCCAGTCAATAGTGCAGCATCAGCTAGTCATGAAGTCAAATACTCTACACTTGTAATGTCTGCTTCACCAGCCAATAGATTCCAACGCATTCACTTGTGATCGACAGGAAAACTAATTTGAAGAAGTGATTACGGTGCTATGTTCAGGCTGACGCGTCACAGTGAGAAATTTAAGCATACATAAGCTGCGGAGCTAGCGGCACTAAGCGAATGCTTAACTGAGGTTCGATCCTCAAGGGATGTTAATGAATACTTTATGGCCAGTCATGCTACTTCTAGAGAATCTCACTCAAGCACGTGTTTGTGATATGAATTGCTTTTAGAAAACTCATCATGTCTCTTTCGAGTAGCCGACTATGCGTACCAGAGAATCAAGCCCACATAGCTTTGAACTTGCTGTCGAAAGCAGTCTGCAGTTTCTGGAAAGTCGATAGGACATTTCGCAACCCCTTCTCATTATGACCGCTACTTGCAGACAGCTGCTCACTGGGAGTAGTACTCTCGCTGGTGTCAATTGCATCTGAATTGACTTTATCGATCACATCCTCGTCCTCTTCATCGTCCCAAGATTCAGCCACTCTGCTGCGAGGTTGGTTCTTCAATTGCTCTTGGCGTTGAAAGGTAGACTTAGTTTCTGGGATCTTGGAAGCTTCGGCCACAGCAAGCTCCTCCTCCTTCTGAGTCTCTCGTAGCTCGAGAGCGTCGCAAACCTCTAGCATATCCATGTCTGACTCATTACCCTGTTTCAGAAAATTTGTCAAACCGGTGACAATCGTGGCAAGAATCATAGAGAAGTCCTTGAGGTGAAACCATACATCTGACCTTCTCAGGAAGTTAGCTTCGACTAAAGCCCTGACATCACCGTGCTTCAAAAAGTCGAGCAGCCAAGCATTGAGCGGTACGTTCAGCTCGTCTGTTAGTGGCACAAATGGTACAACGGCTTCTTCAAGAAATACCCCACTCCTCACTGTAGAGCACAAGTCGTGAATCGAGTCAAAATGCTCGCCTGCACCTGAAAGAGCGACAAAGGGTGATCTAGCAGTCAGGGACAACGAAGAGGCATTGCAAGCGCTTTTGTTCTTCCCACCACATTTCATGCCTGTCAGAGGTAGCTTGTCGTCTGGAGTCTGGATGTGCTGTTTGACGAAGGTCCTGACATATGTCGAATACAAATCAAGCGTATGCTGATTGTGAGTGCGTATAATAGCGGCAGCTTCTGCTGGAAGTGGTGGCAGGAATACTACAGACGAAGATGGTTTCACCACGTTATCATAATGCTCGATCTGTGCATTAGAACACGGAAGCCGCTTGAACAAATGTGCTAGCACAAGCATGAGTTCTCGTAGAGTCTTCTCTTCCGAATTCGACAAGTTGGCACAAAGTGAGTGGAAGAATCCCTCTTTGAGAAGAGCATGAAATGCAAAAGCCGAATTGTCCGTGTAGTAGAGGTGATTGACAAGACCTGCGAAGTTCAGAGGAACACCATCGCTGGCAAGAAGCTGTTGTCGTCGCAAGTATTCAATGGAAAACCGAAGGTGGTGCATAGTCTGACCCTTGAAACTTTCCCCGCCCAGATATAGTCTGGGTTGTGACAAAAGAGCATTGATAGAGTCGACAGCGTATCTCGCGTGGTCCGATTCGTGGAGCAGGCCAAACAGGCGAAGAACCAGAGTAGTGGTTATCGGAAAATGACCGTTCAAGTCTGGCAATCTCGAACTAAGCAGTCGACATACCTTTTGGCTAGATACACCATGAAAGACGACATTGCCAAGGAGATCGAAACCACGTCGTCCTGCTCGACCCGCACACTGTCGATATTGAAGAGCTGTGACTATCGAACCGTTAGCTTCCGAAAACACAACAACATCGCCGCGCCACGATTCTGTATTTTTAGGTCAGGACGCGGGGGGACTGGCACGAGTACTTACGATATACTGAATCTCCAGCAAACACCACTGTCTTACAAGGCATATTTATGCCCAACGCCAAGGTGCCGGTAGCGATTACCACTCGAAGGAAACGTTTGCGAAACAAGATTTCGACAACCTGTCGGTATTTACGATTCATGCCTGCATGATGTACACCAATACCACGTCCTAGTGCTTCAATCAAGAATTCAGGCACATCACGCCATCGAAGTTGTTTGGCATAATTCTCTAGCTCGGACATTTGTGCTTTAGAAAAATCCGCAAAGTGGTAGCCATCGATGGGTGCATCTGGATCGAAGGAATCAAGCCCATCATATGCAGCGGCAGAGGCGCGCTGTAGATCATGCTTTGATACCCGTTCGACCTCCTTATTGCGGTCATCGTCGTCTTCATCGTCACCCTGCTTCTTAGCTTTTCTAGTGGACGTCTTCGACTTCGTCTTGGAAGCTTTGACGGTAGCTTGCTCCTTTCTCTTGAGCCATTCTTCGTGCCGCTTCACTTTCTCAATATAGTCAACACTACTTTTCGCCTGTGCCGTCTCAGCAGCTTTGAGCTGGTCAACGATAGTGCGACAAAGATTATCGCACTGGGTGCGGTCATAGTTGAATATGATAGCCGGAAGCGCATCCTGCCGGTGAAGCTGAGAAAGCAGTGGCAGACTGGATGCAACAAATTCTTGGGCAGGAGTCAGGCCCTTGATGTTTGATGAAGGATCTTGAGATGATTCCTGGGAATTCACTGCTCCTTCTGAGAAACAACCTTGAGCAAGCTCCGTGATCAAGCTAGGGTAAGGCGACTGAATATCGTCTAACCACATCCGGAGAGCCTGTTTGAGGTCTTGTTCCCAGTCTAGAACATCTTTCTTTCGACAGATCTCTGGCAAAGCATTCTGCGGATCTAATGAAGTTGGGACTTGATGTGTTTTGGATTGCACTTTAATCATCGACTGCCATAGCAAAAAGCAATCTCGGGGCTCGAGGGCCAAATCTTCTGGCAGTCCTCGAGTACGATCAATTAGCCCAGCGACAGGATGAACGTGTTTCAGACCTTCAGCCCCATCTAGACCTAGTTGATTTAAGACTTTCTTGCCTGGTAGTCCTTGGAAGTCAAAGCTCGAAGATGACACGTAGAAATACTTACGTAGATCCGAGTATCGATGCGGATGCTGCACAGTGGTCAGCTTGTGTCCCATGGCTGCCTGTGTTGTTGCTAGCCATCCACTGAATTCTTGGGGGTTACCGACTGTCGCGCTAAGAGCAATGATAGGACATGGGGCCATCAGCAAAAGCTGTTCCCAGATTACACCATCTTCGGCCTGGCCGATAGAGTGTACCTCATCAAAGATGATGCGCTTCACTCTAGGAGACCAAATCTTGGCATTTGACGGTGAAAGCAGCATGATCTGCAGTATATGAGGGACAGTGACGAGAACTTGACAACCCGTGGCGTTGTTGATGCGATAGTCTTTGGTTGCAATCGCCCATACTGAATGTCCACCATGTTTGAATTCTTTTGAGTACCGAGCCTGAATCTCAGCGGCAATCTGATTGACCAGAGCTTTGGTAGGTGCGACGTAGACGAGGACACTCTCGTCGTCTGCTTCAAGGACTTTGCGCATAGCATAGAATGAGATGAATGTCTTGCCAGCGCTGGTAGGAGCTACGACAAAGACACTTTCGTTAGCATCGATGCTGTTCAGGACACGAACTTGCCACGCATCAGGTTTGAAGTCAACCCGAGCGTCAGATGTCGCATCAGATGACCGCTCCAAGTATGGACCACAATGAAGCAGTTGGAATTCTCTTGTGCTCAGTGGTATTTCGAGGCCGCCAAAATCTGCTTTCAACTTGAATTCGAATGGTAGATTGCGATCCTTCGTCACCTCTGGCATCTGCAAGACTTTAGGAAGCTTGAGCGCGGACACAGTTGTCTCGATAGCTCTGTAGATAGACTGGGGCAATTTCTCTTGCTTGCATATGTTTCGGATGTGGTCCCAGATCAGAACAGGTATCTGCAAGAATTGTTTCTGGCATCCTGACGTACAATGTTTACACCAGATCTGGAGTAGGCAAGTGACCATGTAGAGCTCGCACTCAGGAGATACAACTTCCTGCCACTGTACGGGTAGATTTGTGAAGTATGTCAAGGCTTTCTTGTACCTAATCTCTGGGTCTGCCCTGCTGTCGTATCCGCGGCAAACATTATGCCAGGCCTTCAAAATCTTTTCATCTGCAGCAATTGCCTTCTTGCTCTGCTCTGCAGGATTTGAGCAAGCCGTGCTTGCTTCTGGGCATTCTTGGCATTAGCTTTGCCTCCCGCACTATGCGGTTTGTCGATGTTCTCCTTGCAGCTTCCTTTCTGGCTCGCAGCATCCATGGAGGTCATTGTAAGTGGCAGCTTGTCGACACCCGTACTTTTCACAATGATTGTCTCAGGTTCCAGGCTTTTGCCAATTGCATTGGTCAGACTAGCAGCGTACGTGGCCATTTCGCTCATGAACATCTGATTAGATCTCGCCCTACGGCTCACCTGCCATGTACTCATTGTAGTCTTCGCCTTCGGGTCCAACAACTTCTTGGCATTGTGCCAATGCGATATTTCTCTGAATATCTTTCGTGAAGCAGGCGACACATCGTCCACAGCATGGGCATCGATGTCGAGGCGCACAGATTCCAGGTGTTTATCGAAAACAGGACTACTAAAGGGCAACACTGACAAAGGACCTTCGTAGTGCTCAGTGCTTTGATAATCCACCATGAGCTCAGCCGAGTTTGAGACTATCGATTGCAGAGTAGCAGATACCAGCTCGTGGGATGAAGCCGAGTTTTCGAATGCTTGCAGAGAATGCTGTAAGAGATCCTGAACACCTTGCGGCAGAGGTACGTGTCCGTGGTACAACGCCATGAATAATCGTCCATCCACGAAATCTGCCACGTCACAGACGATAACAGACTTGTCCATCATCTGCCAGTCCTGACTCTCCAGAATTCGAAGGGCGTGGTCTGCCACGAGCTGCAGAAATCTTAATGGTAGGGTTTCGGCTTCGAATGCAGCTAACCTGCGTCGACTAAGGGGAAGCGTGCATTGGAAAGCCCGGTGAAGTAGAAATGTAGTACAAAGTCTCATCAGTTGCTCTTTTGGGATATCAACCTTATTCTCCAGGAGTATTCGTTTGAGGACTATGACATCGAGAATTTGATTTGCCGATAGCTTGTAATCTTGCAGCTCTTGCAGTTCGGGCACACTGCCTTCATTCACAGTATCAACCGGTAGCCGGCTCATATTTGTTAAGGTCATGGTATCCGCTTTGACCACCCTTTTATTTTCAAGGACCCATGTTAGCACTTTGCTGTCGTGCCACTCGACTGCATTGACCAGAGCGACATTGAAGCCATCTTGAATAAGATGCAAAATCAATTGTCGAAAAGCACATTGTTGAGATCTCTGGTCCTGCTTGTCATGAGCTACTCCATTATCGATTCGATCGTTTGGTGTTCCATCGTGAATCATAAAGAAATAAGGGGCATGCTCGCTGACGAGGCGTCTAAAATCTGGCGACCTCCATGAGCTGAAGCTGAAGATTTGAGGATATGCATGTGATGCTTTCAGATAGGCCTGAAGGTGTTGAGTTATTGCAGCTCGTGCAAGATAGTACTTGCACTTGTTGACCGGATTCGTGAAGGCAGGGATGCAAAGCGATCTATTGCTATCGAAGAAGACGATATTAAAGCAGCACTTCCGCTGCAGAAGATGGCTGAGGAATGTTTCAACGATGTAGACCGCGTGTAGAAGCTGGAAGCCATGTTCGAAATCGAGCTTGGATCGCTGAAGCATTTGAGCAGCAAGGAATCTCCGTCGATCAGGAATAACTCTCTGCCAGCATAATCGCCTACAAGGTCAACTCGGCGTGTACTGATTTGCCTATAAGCTTCGTCAACATGATCCATTCGGCTTGCGCTGGTCAAAGACTCTAGACTGTCCATGGTAGTAGACAGGAAGAGCTCAAAATATCCACATAACAAGAGGCGAGACGACCAGAACGATAGAGAGGGTAACGGTCGATAGTAAAAGACGTTGGTGCGACAAGTGGTTGGTGGCAATTGATGCGCGACGCGCAACCATTGTCACTTTGTTTGTTCGTCATCATCTTGTTGTCACCACTTGCGCACTTCCCAAAAACATCACACCAGGTAATGCTTGCCTTGCTTCTCAGATTTTTCGAATACACTATCGGCTGCTCGATCCATCATAACTGAAATAGAGTGCTCTGGTATTGTAGCAATACGAGATGTACTCAACATGCCTTCCACGGGTTTATATCGTTGGCAGAACTGAGCTAGATTTGACCATCGACACGTCCCAAACCTGGAAGGCCGACCCTTTAATAACAGCACACTTCCAGAACAGAACGAACGCGCTTGGGATCTGCGCTTCAGCGTCGAAAGTCTAAAAACAAATTGGACTTCTTCTGCGCATGTTCACCTACCACCAAAGCTTGCTTGACGGCCAATTATGCTCAGCCCTTTTGCGGCATGCAAGTCGCGATAGAGTTTCGCGACAACAGCATGCGACGTCGCAACAAGTTCTACCGAATCTAGTGCGCAAGCAAAGGAATGCCGTCACAGCTGCTCGTCAGAATGATGGTATATCATTACCAGTTTTCCCATGCCGACCATTATTCGAGAATGCGACAGCTTGGACTTTATTCTTTCGAGCTCACATTTGTGGTACGGATTTGGCTCGTGTGTTATTTTCTAACAATTCCATTATCAAAATCGCGCAATATCTGTTTCCAGTTGACCTCATTATCATTCCATAGCAAGTTGTTTGGACTGCTTCGAATTGCGGTTGCGAGTACCTAGGTACTGAGCACTGCTTGCCCTTTAGGTAGCGGCAAGACCTACTAGGTGCAGGCACTGTGGCAGAATACCGAGATTCAAGTGGTTAACTTGGCAATTATCCCACAGAAGCGAGCTAGTCCTGCGAAGCTACAGAGGATCATGATCGGCATGATGAGGTGAACGTGATACAGGAACGAGGAATGTGCTGCGGATGATCTTCACCACACATATCGGCAATACAGACTGATGGTTCAGGACCACCATCTCTATTGTGTTTGCCGTATTTTCCTAGTTGTTGTGGTGTCCGTACAGTGGAGCAGGATGCATACAATGTGCTCGAAAGTATCATGCAAGACATGCAGGACACTAAGACAGAGCCCTGCGGCATTCCCACTGCCGAACACACCCCACACGTGCTAGTACTTCAGATTTTCGGAAATCTAGCCGAATGAAACGCTTTCGGACCTGCAGTAGTATGGCAAGGAACAAACAAGCTATTTGCGTGTTTTCATTGTGTATACGGAGTTCAAAGGCCGTGTTTCGCAAGAAGCGGCAAGCAGGAGGAAGGCTCGTGTACATGGAATGAAGCTGCGAGTTGTAGAGGAGGAGAAGGTGAACAAAGAGCCGAAGCTACTACACAGTATGCATGAGCCGGGATCCAGTATTGAAGACGAACACATCTCAGCCAATAATGGATGAGAAACCCATATTTCGAGCCAAATAACTGCTCGTAGCTAGGATATGCTTGTTGGCGTTGTTGTGCTTCGCATCCTGCAGACAATTTTCGCTGCTTCTCGGCCTGTGAGATTTCGCCTCTGAAGTGCGATGTGTGCTGTCCATTTCTGCTCTTCGCAGTTTCCCATCTGATCGCCATACAAAGCATTGTCTACGCTCTCGCGCTCTTGACTATCAGCCTGGCTTTGTCCTTGTGCCGAAATTCGAGCGATTCTCGTCAAGCCCATATCCTCATTTCCGCATGTTGCATTTGGTCGCGTCCTGTACAACAAATCCCCTCGTCAGACACGTTCTCTGACCGATCCGCAACCCTCGCTATGCGAAATCCAGAAGCTCCTACCAAGCTCAAATGTCTAGTTGTCGAAATAATGAAACACGGTACTTTTAAAGCTCGATTCATAAATAACAAAATGCCTTCTCGAAATGTTCGTACATCGTATGTTCGGACGTTAATCATACCGTCGTAAAAAGTGTGCTCGAGTGTCGCGGTGTTGCATGGTATCGTGAAGCACTTGAAATCCACCCTAGAAGAGAATTGGCTGGTGAAAAATAGAAATCAGAATGAAATGCAGTATCTCAGCGGTCCGACCCAGGTCTCGATTGTGGCAGCTGCTCCTGTGGGAGTATGTTTAGACATTGAATGAAGATATCGACGATTTGCTCCTCCCAAATGCCCATTTCATAGTCTACTAGGCCAAATTTCTCGACTTGGTCGCACAGCTGTGTAAGCTTGTCCACGAGGTTCTGTATGGCGTTAGCTGTTAGGTAATCTGCAGGTTGCTGTCTTGTCCGGACGGCCGATTCTGTGATCGTCTTCTGTTTGTGACCAAGCGCTTCCCAAGCGTGATTGAGCTCGCGCCACAGCACAAGGCGTTGACCATGACTTTCCTCGTCATCGTGGTGTAGTCCTATGCCTGTTAGGGATTAGAGTCTGGGAATGGCAGCACAACATACCTAAAGCACGCACAGATCCGAGGAGCCAATCTGTGATTACGACCAGTTTCTCGCTTGCTTCTGTAACTCTACCGGCAATAATGGCATCGAACGTCGCTCTAAGCTGCTGCTCGTACTGTCGCTTGCCTTCCTCACTCGCTTGTCGTGTCGTGACTTCCTCGGGCGTTCGCTGCACACCCGGCGCTTCCAGCATGGTATAATCTGTTTGAGGTGTAAATGGAGGCTGAAGTTGCGGTGGTCGGCCATAAGACATAGACACGTAAGACGACTGCTCAGGTTGCGAGGATAAATACTGAGAGGATGATGGTCCCACACTCACTGCGTTAGTGGGATCATACTGAATCCCACCAGTTCCAAATTGACCTGCCAGGACTTCCATCGCCATCGAATGTCGGTGCTGCTGATACGGTGGCACGTTCTCATAAATCGACTGTTGCCCGACCGGCGGCAGCATCGCACCGTGACCATATGGCGCATATTGCGATTGACCAGACGCGTGCGGAACCTGCTGATTTCGTGCTGACCCGTCCAAATACGAGGGAGGATACTGTAGCTGTGATGGAACATGCGACGGCTGATAGGTATAACCATAGTTTTGCACGTATGAAGTTTCCCTTGGCAAACTGGATCGTGCTGGTGAGGATGCTGTTCTCGAGTACTGCTCTTGTGCTGGTGGTCCCATAGGTCGACCTGGCACTGGCCGACCTGAGCCTGGCGGCTGGTAGGGCGCGCCATACTGCGATTGCCTACGCTCGCCGCCATCCATTTAAGGTCGAAGCCAGCTCGATGCGCGCTCGTACCCCCAGCAGGTACTTCGATGCGCTTCCCACCTTCCAGGTCGATCCAAGGACAATTAAGTCGTGCTAGAGAAGAATGTATACAACACGTAAAATAGTGGTCCTCCAGTTTTGTGAAGCTTATCGCTATCGCCACCGCTCGTGCCTGACGCCAAAATGCCCGAAACTTCCTGCCCAACCCAAAATACTGCCGCGTAGATTGTCGAAATTTCGTGAAAATGAATGTATGTCACAGCCTCTGGGATCGACACTCTGCAAGGCGGCTCAGGTATGAAAGAGTGACTAGAAATGAGTTGACAGGTCAAGGATTGGTTGTCAGGACTTCCAGGGCTTTTGTCAACTCCGAATAGGGCGGCAATACTTGCCAAGGCACGCAATCAGGTCCTGGTCGAAGAGCTAACGGCGGGGTGGAAGTACCTGGAGGGTCCTTTGATATTGAACATTGAACAGCTTCACATTGTTGTTTTCAGAAGAGATCAGCAAGCAGTGAGGCATACGCGAGTCAGAGTGGGTGTGGATGAAAGTGGGGAGGCTAGGTTCGCTAGGTGCGGGACCTGGAAGAGGTGCAGAAATTGTGAAATCGATGATAAGTGAGCAAATCCTGCAAGGAAGAGAACTGAAACACGACAGCTTCGTGAAGTTGGCCTGTTGAATCGTGGCGGGTGCAATCACAGAGCTGGAAAGGATCCGGAGTTGGAAAATTGGCGAGGTGTAGATGTTTCGAACTTTCATCAACGGCTGGCTAGACCTAAAGCTTCTTTCGAGATCTCGCATGATGCTGGGCACAGGAATCATGCCTTATCGGCAACTGCTACCAAGAGCGATGGTGCAATTCATAGGCGATCTGCATCAGCGTGCCGACGATAAGACGCAGTAATGGCCCTTTGGGCGATGTGGCTGTTGAGACATGAAGCAGCGGCGCAATCGCTGGCACAGACTGGCCTCTCACAATCAAGGAATAGATCGGAGTAGTGCAAAGCAAGGCGTCGAGCGCACTTTGCTGGTCAAGTTTCCAAGAAAGCAAGAACTGGCGACAATGAAAAAGATTCCAGGGGTGTGGCCAGTGGGGTCCAACTGTGGCGCATGGTTTTTGAAGCAAGGGCTCTTGTCTGCTGTGATATTGAAGCGCATAACGTGACAAACTGCGATTGTTTCTCAGCTTACCTATGTCTATCCCGGACTCTTGTGTTGGCAAATGGAGACTATATTATATAATACCATACGGGGACATACGCACACAACTGTCAGAGGCCCAAAGTCAGATAGCAACGGCGTGTTCGTTCTCATGCACGCTTCCTACCACATATCCGAAAGCATAACCGAGAACGTGCAGGGCTATGAAAAATTGTGGCTAATGCAGCCTGTAGATGAGTGATTGGAATATCCGCTTTGTGGTCCTTCTGCAGACATGTGCTGGTCATGTTCTCGATTTTGATCCGAGAGAGTCACTGCTGGACTCCCGACCCACCGGGCGTCTACTCACTACGATGGGATGAGACTATGGTATGAAATATGTCGCACAGCTCGTGACTCTGCTTGCTTGACACACTCTCCATGGCAGAGCGTGCTCTGATCTAGAAAAGGGAGTAGAGGATGAGATTCGTTTCAGTGGTAGTTGTGATAATAACCAAAGCTTCAGCTGGTGCTCTATCAGCTAGTGTCGCACCTTTACCATTTTGTCCCGTCGCCGTTGAGTATTGCAACGCGTCATCCAGATGGAACGCGAAATGGCGAATCATGAGATGAGCTTGACATGATGAGGACGGCATGAAGACTCTGATGCAATCTGACGCGCATAATCAACCAGTCATGCGTGCAGTCATGGAGTGGACTCGCAATTATCCTGCATCAAGAACATGTTTCACTTTGTGCCAGGTACTCTGCAGCCACAATTATTGACTTCGAATTTATGATGTGCATATGCACGGACATCAGCTGCATTCAGCATGAACTTCCGGGACCTATACCCAGCAAGTCTTCGAATACGACAAGGCTCTAGCAAGAACGGGACGAGGTGTAAAATTTACGCTGGTGGTTGTTATCATGGTGCTGGCTACGGCAATAGATACTGGCTCCGTTTCGAAGCACGCATAAAGTCCTTCGACACTGGCGCTTCTGCTTTCACCAATAAGTCTTGACCTGTACGCAATCATAGAGACGTCAGCTGTATTGGCAACTCGTGCACAAGTAGGTAGAATTGCTATTTCTGTGGATGGTACTGTCGAGTAGACATCGATGCGACACAATTTTGGCCTACTGCCACAATACTCATGTACATAGCTTGGATGCGAATACCGACGCAGTAACCGATCGAGCTCGAAGGAGTTTGGCAACACTAGATACAGAAGCTACTGTAGTAAACATGAACTCGGAGTGGATGCTTGTAGCTCTGCAACAACAAGCAAGATATGGGAAGGTTGTGAAATGATAATTGGCCAGCATGACCAATGCTATCTCTTAACCCATGTAGGTCTCTTCCTTGCCTTTATGCGACCAGGTTTCTTCCTTTCTACTGCTCGAGGATCACGGGTTATACATCCAACTAAGATCTGATTAGTATATCAAAGTTAACAGTCAAGT
Organism: Pasadenomyces melaninifex; assembly: GCA_022813495.1. Lineage (NCBI taxonomy): Eukaryota > Fungi > Ascomycota > Dothideomycetes > Pasadenomyces > Pasadenomyces melaninifex. The sequence goes on from JAKLMI010000013.1 coordinate 28,443, forward strand.
ACAACTTACTTCGTCGTAGAATAGGTTTCAGTGCTGGCTCGTGCACAAGGAGCGCCTTCGCGAGTCCTAGTGTTATTGCTTCAGCCTGTCCTGTGATTCCTCCTCCACTGGCAAGTGCGAAGACGTTGTATTTATCGAGCCGGTCCGTGACCTTTAGCGGCCACAGCGCACTTTCGCGATCATGAATGCGAGGGAATGCTTCGATCAGATTTCGCCCATTGACGAGCACATCTCCCGTGCCTTCAACGAGAAAGACCTGGGCAGATGACTCTTTCCTTCGCCCGACACCTTTTGATCTGCCGTACTCATCTATTCGTCCAGGTTTGGCTAGTTGCAGCATCACCGCCCCAGGCCGCTGGAATCTTAGAAGCACATCGGTCACAATCTGTGGCCGTAGCTGTGGATGTATTCGATTCAAACGGGTCAAAAGCCGCAGTATTTGTGCGTATTTAGATGCCTTGACGCGCTCGCCGCTCTTTGCTCTGTACTGGCTGAGGCGGAGCCATGCCATTCTTGGGGCCTTGTCTGCATCGACCTGTGGCACTCTTTGAAATCTGCCTAACAGTGACTCGAGCTCCAACAAATTGTCTGTGAATATTGGAGCGCCAGTGAAATAAGATGGCGAGGCCGGAAGTACGCGAGCAGGACCATCGAGCTCTGAGCGACCTAGATCTATCTCTGGAGCTGCTCTTATTTGGATCTGTTCTCGCTTCGAAGTCGTTGTCGTATACTGAGCTCGTTGCATCGATTTATGGAGTCTGCACCGCTTGCAAGTCCATGTCCGGCCTAGGAGCTGTGAAACTGGTTTCTGGGACATGGCCAGAGCTAGCAGAACTATGGTAGATCGCGATAGCCCTGACGGGATGCCGTTGAATAATGAGTCGGCTAAGGACTATTCACGAGTTTTAGATGCTACCATAGTAGCGCAAGTGAACTGTAACAGTAATGCCTGGGGCATATATGCAGCCTTATTAGTGCTCCTGTCCTCAGCCTTGTTGCGGTGAACTGTCGCTTGCTAAATTTCTTGACTCCCCACTTGTGCCTTCCTAGCGAATATTTGGTCTTGCCAACTTCACTGTCCTACACCTTCTTGCGATATAGCACAATCTCTTGTTATAAGTGCAAGATGTCTTTCGGAAAGCTTTACGGTTTCACGGTTCGTTCTACCCACAAAAAGTGGACGGGCATCATCACTGACCAATTCTTAGGGCAATGCCCGGTCCATGGTGCTACTGGCTGTCGCTAAGGAAAACAACCTGGATATCGAGTTCGTTGAGACCAATCCTGCAGAAGGCCTTTCCGCAGAATATACCAAGCTCAATCCACTCAAGAAAGTCCCGACCTTCGAGGCACCGAATGGCTGGATCCTGTCTGAAGTCATTGCTATTGCTATTTACTGTAAGTACTTGTCCCTCTTGTATTCCTTTTCATGATGAGTCACATTATCACATTCAGTTATCCCTGGCATAATCTCTCTGTTGACTGTTCTTTAACTCTGATCTTTGCAAGATTGCCTACTCAGATGTACCTTCCAAAACAAGCCTGAGTGGTGCTAACATGTCAAATAGTCACCTCCCAGAACGAGAAGACCACCCTTTTGGGCAAGACCAAGCAAGACTATGCTCAGATCGTGCGATGGATGTCCTTCGTCAACAGTGAAGTTCTTCCAAACCTCGGCAACTGGTTCCGACCTTTGATCGGCCGCGACCCATACAACAAGAAGAATGTTGAGGATGCTAAGAATGCTACATTGGAAGCTGTTGCCGTCCTCGAGACTCACTTCCTGGTTAATACCTGGTTTGTAGGCGAGAGAATCACGCTAGCTGATCTCTTTGCTGCCTCGCTGCTCTCTCGCGGTTACCAATACGTATGGGACAAGGAGTTCCGAGAGAAGTTCCCATCAATCACCCGATGGTTTGAGACCATTACTGCTCAGCCAGTCTGGAAGGCGGTCGTGCCAGACGTGGTCATGATTGACGAAGCAGTCAAGTACACTCCACCAAAGAAGGAGGCTAAGCCAAAGGCTGAGCCAACGCCCAAGGCAGAGAAGAAGCCTGCTCCAAAGCCTGCCGATGACGAGGATGACGAGCCAAAGCCAGAGCAGCCAAAGCAGAAGCATCCACTTGAGGCTCATGGCAAGCCAGAGCTCATTCTGGATGACTGGAAGCGAAAGTACTCAAACGAGGAGACTCGAGAGGTTGCTCTGCCATGGTTCTGGGAGCACTACAAGCCAGAAGAGTATTCTCTGTGGCGAGTGGACTACAAGTACAACGACGAGTTGACGATGACCTTCATGTCATCTAACCTCATCGGCGGTTTCTTCGCTCGTCTTGAGGCGAGTCGAAAATATATATTTGGTGCTGCTTCTGTCTATGGTGTTACCAACGACTCCGTCATTCGAGGCGCTTTCATGGTCCGGGGCCAGGAGGCACTTCCAGCTTTCGACGTTGCTCCAGATTGGGAGAGCTACGAATTTTCTAAGCTCGATGCAAGCAAACCCGAGGACAAGGAATTCGTTGAGGATATGTGGTCGTGGGATAAGCCAATCGATGTCAATGGCAAAAAGTACGACTGGGCTGATGGCAAAGTCTTCAAGTAAATGATGGTCTAGTACTTTGTTGCACTACCATGACGATAGAAAGCATACGATGAGGAGACGATTGTTATGATAGAGATGAATTATGATAGGCCGTAGAAGTCTTCGCAAAACCATCTGAGAAACTACAAATACGTCCAGTCAATCTTGACAATGAGTCTGTTCGTTTTTGTGTATTTTCACTCTTCATGCATGGTAGGCCTTGCGTGAAATGTCCTTTTTAGCTGGCAGAGTGAGCGAGGCGAATAAATTGGCTTGGACGCGCTAAGCACCAGCTCGATTAGTAAGTACCTTAGTTTGCCGAAGGCAAGTGATGATTAGTCCATGCACCTTGATCAAACTTGCGATAGGAAAGCACAAATTCACTGAAACCGTGTCATTGTTGTGATAAGGACAATGCCATTTATCATGGACGAACGTATACCTGATGTATCTACGATTTCAATACTGCAAAACCAAGAAATGCCAAGGCAACTTCGAGTCAAGAACAGGCGGAAACGCTACCTCGAAAGACATCCCGAGTACTTCGACTCTTCCTTGGAACTAGCAGGTAGGTCACAAAAGCCCAGGTGCAGTATTTATTATTGCGTCGTAAATACCAATGCCAAGTGTTTGCTGGTCGTCCAGCTGACAAGCCCAGGACCCAAGAACTAATAACAAGTCTAGATCCATTACTTTACGATAGATTGATACGACGCTTCCAGACACAAGAAGAACGTGAAGTCGAACGCCGTCAGAAAGGCTATGCCGGGACTCTAGAAGCTGATCTGTTGCGCTCAGAAGCTAAGCTTGATGAAGCTCAGCACCATCCTGGTCATGCATCTTATACGAGAAGCGATCGGGGTGATATCATTACCACACACACTGACGAGGATGAGCCGTCCTTAAACCGAGATGAAGCGCGTGAGAGATGGGTGGATGCAATGACCCTCCGCTTTCTGGGTGAGAAAGACGTCGATTTCGATTATAAGGCTGTTGATGAAAGCGAGGAGTACGATGATCAGCAGACAGAGGAAAGGGAAAGGCAGGAGGAATGGTTCGAAGAGGAAGAGCCTAGTTCTTCGCCTACGCAGGGTGAAGCAAAGAGAAATTTGCAGGGCGAGACTGGTATTCAGGACTATTAGCGCTGCATCATGCAATCGAGTGATTGACTTGATGACTTGTGCCCATCCTTACACAAGTCGAGCTCTCCATTTTCAGCCAAAGTGGCGATTTACAGAAGCAATGTGGCATTGCTAGACCATGCTCACACTCTATCATGCCGATGTCGCATGATATGACACCTTCGCTCCTCTAAGTCATCCAATACCGATCTAGATGAGTTTTGATTTGTTTCAGACGGCTGTTATGCAGCACCGAAGAAGCTGCTGGACCATGTCCAGTCATGCACGAGGGGGTGCACATCGATCGCAAAAGTATTGCAGACAACCACCACCCCTTTCCAGCCACGTTATCGATCACCAACAAGTGCAGCTGTCAGCATGGAAGCGGATGGGTGTGCTGGAATTCGATAAGCACAACAAATGCTGTGTGGTTTCACCCGAACACGCGTATTTGACATCTGCCAGTAAGGCTGTCAACCATGCCCGACCCACGAAGCGCATCGGGTAGATGCCATTCGTGTAACATCAGCAGCAGAGTATGCAGGCAATCGGACTGCCATGCACCAGATTTGTGTGAGTGCTCAAGCCCTCTTGATGGGCACCACCCTGCCGCTAGGCAAATGATCTGCCGAAGCAATCTCTCCCGATGTTCCAGCCTCGGAGCTCAAGAACGTCACTGCATAGACCCTTACAGTCAATGAAAAGTGCAGGTAACGGAAGGCATTTAGAATCGTCTGATTGACAAACCATCCAAACAAGAAATGGCATGCCAGATGGGGACATCTCATCCACCTTTGCGTTCCTTCTGCTCTGCCACATTGAGCATCTGCTCGGCGAGATATCCAATCTTGTTTCCTTTCTTTTCAGACATTTCCTGGGGTGAATCTTCCGGAACCATCTCATATGCTGGAGGCTCCTCATCCAGTAGGCTCACGTTTTCTAATGAGTCATCTGAGCTCCGCGGACGCTTTGGCGAGGGTTGTCCACTGAGACTTCGGACGGTGCTCGTGGACATGGGCGTGGCTTCCCGTGCATGTAGAGGCTCAAATTGGTCATTGAAAGGGTCGTTATCATCTTCTTTGATTGTCGAGTTTGTCTCATTGCTCCAGCTTCGTGAACGATTGGAAGGTCTTTCAATGTTGCCGAGCAGCTCCTCCTCAAAGGCTGCATTGTCTTGCTCGAGGAATCTGCGAAGTGACGTCGATAGATGTTGGGGTCGATGATTCAATGCGACCTCATCTACGTATACCAGGACCGCAGCGTTATTGTCGTTGTTGATTGCTTCAAGTACTTCCGCTGCACTTAATTTGCGCACCGTAAATGGCACATCTGAAGTCTCACTAGGAGTTTCACCCCAAGCAGTCCTCCACCACTGCCACATGTGACGTTCATCCTCTTCGTCATCGCTATCTAGGTCGATGAGATCGTGGTTCGGTCTTCGCACATAAGTGATATTTGGTTTGGTCGAGGCGCCCTGAAGAACAAATTTGTGCCGTAAAGGTACCGACGATCGAGACGGGTCTGTGATATCTGTCATCAAAGCACGTATCTGAGTTTCAAGCTCGAACTTCCGCTGCTCGAGCAGTTTTACCTTATTATCAATTTGAGTCAGCAGACCTTCGACCAACTTCTGGAGGTGAGAAGCGTCAATACTGTTCCCAGGAATGTCGATAAGCTGATCCTTGCTTCGGAGCTCGTCTTCCGCTGCGACCGGCAACGATTTTTGCATTGTCTCCAATGCTTGGCGTACATGCAATCGTTGTTGGGTGGGTCTTGCTCCAGGCATCTGCACAATTCTCATCTGTGCTTGACTGAGTCGTTGTATGTCCTGTAGCAACGCAAGGCGTTTCTTTCGCATCAGTGCTATTGTTTCACGTAGTTCTGGCGTGTATCGGTCAAGGTATAATTCCTCATTTGGGTTGATTCCAAGATTGGCGGCACCTGTCTCGTCGTTAAAGATTCGAAAGGTGACGATGTGACCGAATCGCTCCATCCAAATATCCTCAAGTCGTGTATTTAATACGTCTGTCCAGAAAATTTTATCGAGGACTTCTGTCAGCGATTGTGCTCCAGACAGAGCTCCTTCAAGCTGCCACATCTCTTTTTCCTCTGGCTGGGCACCAGATACATCAGGTCCCCTCGTTGCAATGGAAGTGAAAACCTGTGTCAGAGGCTCGTTAGGTGCCTCGTCAAGCGCTGCTCTGCCCCAAGTCTCAAGGAGCTTGGTGGATAAGGACTCGGCTTGAAAATACTGGTAATATCTCATATCACACAACGCATCAACGCTACCATAAGCCCGGGTAGTGTTGTCGAGAAAGGCCATCAAGCACTGAATTTCAGAAGAAAACTTTCTCCTGTCCTCATTGGTTTCAGATACCTCTTGCACGGAAAGTGCTTTATTGTTCTCATCGGTTGAGCCTGACCACCACTCGTTACTGTGCCCATATTCGAGAATCTGCAGCGGTGGAAGTAGAAGAGCTGCGCGAGCTAATGGAATACTGTGATATATGGTAAGTAGAGCTGCATTATAACCAGTGTCGGAAGATCCGCGCAAGAAAGCAGGCTGCCCAGGGATTCGTTTTCTCCTCTGAGCATTGGGATGATCAATGACCTCTCTCGAAGACGCTATTGGAGCCAGAGCCCACTGTTCAGGTGGATAATAAGCTCGTTGTGCTGGACCGAAGTGTTGTCCATTGGTAGTCCCAGATTCTTGTGGTGGCATATCTTTCATTGAAGCAGCCATTGCCTGTCTCATCTGTTCATCCTCACTTGGATTTTCCATAGCTTCAAAACGTTAGACCATTGCAAGGAACATGAATTACATACCTTTCGCATGGACTTCTGTAAGGTCGACGAATGCTTTGGGAGAGTTCGGACGTGACATGCCTGTGTCGTCCGCGTCTATACGAAAGGCTCAAGTTAACATCAGCAGACTAGGTGAACATGCAGAAAGCAGAGACTAACATGGTATATTGTCTTGTGGCTCCCATTGCCTGCTCGAGAGCTGAACACTGTCAGCCACAGATTACCAAGCTGGACCTACTGAACACACATCCTCTCGCGTTGACCCATCCGGATCGTCGAAATAGTGTGTGACTGCATCTTCGAAGCCAGGCCACTTCTACACCATATTCAGCTATAGCCCTCACTGTTGTACATCCACAGGCGCACCTTCAACAAAATGACGGCTTGCGCTCGACCAATGCCTGTAATATCGCAGATATTCTGCACGTCTTCGGCCTTCGGCTGGGGTCCAGAGCTTGCCATGGACGTGTACTTGCTAGCTGCTAGTCAGAGATTTGAAGTCGAATAGGCTGCGCGAATTGAATGAGTTACTTCAACTGTTCAGGTGTCACGTTCATCTTGTAAACCACCTTTGCATCGTGACATGAAATGTGTCAACGACTCCTACATTTTCATGCGAGCTGCAGCACGTTCATCGCTCATAAGTTCATTGCGCGTATGCGGACATCGTTGCAAGCAATCACAATGCATCGCTTTACATTAGTGAACGCATGAAAGACGCGCGTGAGATCGGGTTTGAGGCGGTGGCCTAAATTAGTGCCTGTGCAGCTTTCCGCAGTGGAAGCTTTTGGGCCACAAGCCTGCAGGTACCACTAGTACGTACTTGTCTAACTGGACTCAGCTATGACAAAGTAACCTGAACGCTGATATTAAGCATCTCATATGTAAAGCAAAAGCAGTGGTTGTCCGATCGTGCTTGACTGGGTCATACCGGCCTACTTTCGGTAGAGTATAGGACCAGCAGAGTGTCTCATGGATGAACGCCACTCCTTCTTCCCTAGAGCTCATCTGAAGATTAGTGCACGATGACAGTTCGAACGCCACATGGATAGAGAAACAAAGACTGTACGGAAATACACTCAAGAAAGTCAGTACTCCGTGGGAGGTCCAACACTGTTCGTGCTTAGCGAAAGGACGAGGTCAATCAAATGCAGATCAATTGATCTCGCTCAAGGTCCAATTGGGATCGGCAAACTCTGTACGTATCTCGAGGCCTCCACCAAGAACATTTTACGTCCGGGACCTTGTAATAATGCAGGCACAAGATCTCATTAGGGACGATGGCAGCAATGAATGTCAAGGTTTCAACGATGACAGCTGTCATTCGTTGTGTTGCAGAAGGCGTGGGAATTTGCTGAAACAATCTTGCCATTCGAGAAAGCACTTGCAAGTAGCACAAGAGACGATTGTAGTAGCACAAATCCATCAAGCATCCATGCCGCTGGCAGAACGATGATTTGCAGAAGCGCTCAAGCCATTTTGCTGCTGAAGAACATGAGCGAAGGCTGTGTGAGGTAACAACGGGTATCCTCCACATCATGGGATGAGTGAACGATCTCGTGTTATTATTGTTCCATCAGCAAAGAAAGTCATGGAGCATGCATTTGAAAGGCTCCGCGATCTGGGGCAAGCGACGGATTGGATGTTCTGGTTCTTTTTGTGGTAACTTTGACCACCTGAAGTGCTAGGATCTGTAACAACGGTGTCTCCATTATCTTTGGCTAGGGGGCGTTCATAGCCAATAACTCCCCAAGCCTGCAAGCCCTAGCCCCACTCAAGCGTGGTCCTGCCCTTCTCTTGCGCTGCTGCTCCTTTACCACCCTTCAACTCGACTGCTCCTGCTGTATTCTGCAACAGAAATTATCGCTCTTTCCCATACCAGCGTCAATTCTTGTTCAGAGCCGCGCTCAACGATTTAGGTGTTCTGAAACGCGTCTCTTGCGCATTTTCTTGTTCTCTTTGCCTTCTAGACACTCCCTTCCGAACCGCCAGACCTATTTGAAACTACACGCATCGCATATCCTACAGTCGGCGACGGCTACGAAACGCGAAACAGATTTCGTCGCTCTTTCACACTTCAAACACGAACTCGTCCAGCATTATTCTGTGCTTGCAACTGGCGATATTCTCAACGTGGACTTGCCTGTTGGACCTATTCTGAACACCAGAGATTGTACGCAGCACAGCCCTTTCGAACCTGCCTGGTGAGGGCCAGCTTTGATATACCTCCATGCGTGGCCAAGGATCGTTGTATTCCCCGTCACTGAAGAAGCCATCCAACACCTACAAGATGAATTCACCAAGGCGCAGCAGAACGAGCATGAGCAATATAGTTGGGGATCCTTTTGCATTAGCGACAATATCAATTGGCATTGTAAGCACGCGACGTTCACATTGACTCTCAAGCCGCTAATGCTTCGCAGCTTGCATGGCTTATTGCATTCATCGCCTCGATCATTGCAGACATTCAGAACCAGTATCCTAAATATGCTTGGTGGACCATTGCATATATGTTGTGTTGTATCATTGGCATCACTATAACGTTCGCAGCGGATGCTGCCAATCACTATGCTATTGCCGTAGGTCACGGACTGCTATGCTTGGTCTAAAATACTAAGTGTTCCTAGATCGTCGGATACCTGGCCGCTGGTTTGGTAATGACCACTTCCGCCGTCAGCACTCTTATTTACCAGAATGCCGGTACAATGCAGGCAGCCGCAGCCGGTTTCATACTGTTGTCAATGATATCAGTACGTGTGAATACTCTCCAATAAATTGCATACTAACGACATTCAGATTATTTGGATCTTTTACTTTGGATCAGCACCACAAGCTACCCACAGGCAGTTTGTCGATGGCTTTGCTCTACACAAAGATCGACATGACTATCCTTCGATGAGTAACATGGACCGATACAAACGCCCAGAAACAACGATCTCCCAACCTCCTCAGATGTACACTTCAGCGCAGTTGAGTGGCTTCGAGAACTCAACACCAGTATCAGGCTATCCTGCCGGCACAATGAATTCACAGCCTGCTCAGCCTGCTGTCACATCGTCTCCTCAACCGGCACAAGAAGTGCAACCACCGACCGAGTATCCCTATCGAGCGAAAGCTATCTATAGCTACGAAGCTAATCCAGAAGATGTCAACGAAATCTCCTTCTCCAAACACGAAATCCTCGAGGTATCAGACGTCAGTGGCAGATGGTGGCAAGCCAAGAAGTCGACAGGCGAGACTGGTATTGCACCCAGCAATTACCTGATCTTATTATAGTCCATTCTGGCAGGTTCAGCATGGATCAATGTCTTACAGCAGACGTCGTCCTCATAGGAACATTACTCAGTATATTTTACGCAGCGTTTTGATGAAATTTCTTCCCTTCCTCACCCAAGTACAGCAAGATGCTGGAAAATTGGTGAAGTTAAGGACTACTTGGTTCGGGTGCCTTTTGGGGAATGTGCAACGGCGAATTGGCGCATCGCAGACGACCTGCGTGGTAAAAAGAGATAGGGCAAACCAGATCTGGAGTCAGTCCGAGCAGGAGTAGCCTGCTGACTTGTCATACTATAGGTGAATCAATTGTCGAGTCAGAGGTCGCAGCGAAAAGAGTTAGTTGAAGGGCCTGCCCAAGCTATGATTATTCATAAAAAAAATCGAAGATGTCTGAGCACATTCGGTAGAGCTTCGAAGACAGACAGGGGACAGAAACAGGAGCATGTACAATGGAATGAAGTTGAGTTACAATTTTCGGGATTGATCAAGCGCTTTTCTTTTTCTCTCGCGTGTGAAATGCCCCGCGCCAAAGCAAGAAGACAGATTTAATGCACGTCTTTCGACCGATCCAAGCATATAGGGCGAGCCCTTACAAGGGAATAACATCCAAATTACGTGCAGAGGTCAATTCTACGAGAAAAGACACAGAACTCTAGATTGTCAGTGAAAGGTATGGGAGTACACTCGGTGGCCGAGGTGTATTGAAAGCCTGCAGTCAATGTCAAATAACCTCTTCTATCTGTTCATATTCATATTTGACCAGGCCAGAATCTATTCCTCCTCAGAGCATCCTCTTCCCAAGCCCAATTATGGGCAAAGATAACCTCCACCTCACCGTGCTGCTGCTTGCCATCTATCTCAACCATAACGCCATCCTTCTGTACCTGCGCCAGTCGTGCGATTGTCTTTTTTGCTCGAGGTATGTCGTAATGTATACAGCAGTACTTGCCTCTATCGTCTGTCCAAGTAGCAATGTCACATTCGCCCGTGAAGAGCCGCATATCGTGGCACGCATCGCCTGCGAGTATGACGTATTTCAACGGCGATGCTGATGTCCGGATCATGAGATTGATATGCCCTGGCAAATGACCTGGCGCATTCAGAATGTATACTGTTCCATCGTCGAACAAGTCGATAGTGTGCTCGAACGGAGCTATTGGTCTTGATGACCAGGACAGCTTGAGAGACGTGCTCGTAGACAGCTCAGACTGGACAGGCAGAGGCTTTGGTGCGGCAAGCTTTGTCTCTGGCACAGGAGGTAACTCAATTGTACGATCGAGTGGGAGTAGGTCTGGCTCAAAAACGCAGTGAGTGCCTAGATCAAGGACGACTTTTCCTGAGAGAAGGTCTGTGGCACCTGGTCCGACTATGAATTTGGTGTCTGGGTTTGCATCAGCAAAGTCCTTAGGATATCCGACGTGGTCATAATGAACGTGTGAGAACATCACAAAGTCGATGTCTGACGGAGTCAGTCCGCCCTTGGCAAGCGAGGCTATAGCATCTGGCTCTGTGCTCCAGGGTTCTCTGGATCTGATATGTGTCTCCAGGACTTTTGGGTAGAGTGTAACATCACGGCGTAGGCCTAGATCGAAAACCATCCTCGTGGTTTTGCCAATGTTGTCGCCTGGGTTGTGCTGGACGAGGAAAGACATCGATGGTACAGTCTTCTTGGCATTTTGATCTGCAGGGGTAATGAAGAACTTCTCGGACAGTGTTAAGCTTCCTGTGCTCAGGGCGTGCACTGAAGCTGAAGCCATATAGATATCAGCAGTGCTATCGAGGTCCCGATCTCATGCGATTCCTATTTTAAGTAATCTGTTTGATGAATGTTGGTAGCTTTATACACGAGTTCTGTCGAAGCCGTGCTCATACCGGGTCTCCCCGCAGATGCCATCTGCAGGTCGACCTCCTCATGCCAGGCCTGTCACTGCCGTCTTCTCGCTTAAAGAACAAATTAGCGATCTCCAAACGCTGTGATCGTGACATTCGACATGCAAAGGTCCTTCCAAGGTTGTTGTACAAGGTCAAAAGTTGTTTGGAGAGTGCAACATTTATGCTCCGCACGAGGAGACGTCGTCAAAAGAATGCACGATGATCTCAATACGGGAAGTGCTGAAGCAATTGTGTGAGCACGCGACTTCTCTGAAGATCTTTGCGGCGACTCAATTTGGCTTTTTGTTGCGTGCTCTTGCCTGGACACTTGGGGGAACGAATTTTAGCGCTGTCAACATTTTCTCAAGCTCATCTACTTCAATGGCAGAGTGCTCGTCCGTTTCAGCTTGCTGCTTCGATTGAGAGATGCTTGTGCCTTGCTGAGACAGCATCTCAGGTGTGGCTGGACCATGTTGAGCTTCTGCGATCGTGCTCACCACTACCGAAGCCTGCCGGCGACAGCCAATCGAACCATTAGTTGACAGCTTTCGACGCTGACCTCCCTGCAGCAGTGAGTGTGACCTGTCGATACCATGGTCAATAATGCGGAAGTCGTAGACCTTTGGAAACATATGCTTGTCGATGAGATGTAGTCGTCGCTTCTGAGGCGTGGAGCATTTTTTGTCACAATCCTCAAGAAAGCAGCCATACGTCTTCTCACCTTTCGCGGCTAGTGCTTCTCGCACGGGGTTGTGGTTTTCATCTATATGCAAGGTGAGGTAGTGAGCGGAAGGAAAGTTCTTGCTACAGGCTGAGCAGCGGTTAGTGTGCTCCTTAGCATAATGAACGTCAAAAGCTTCAGCTGACGGAAAGTCGAGGGCTTGGTGAGGAGGCAGCAAGCACTGCATAGTGTTAGCAATGTCAGCAGAATCATCTCGTGCAAGCTCAATGATTTTGGCAGGCGAAGAGGCGGTCTGAGAGGCACTTTCGCGGCTATGGGACGAGCTGTCATCTTCATCGCGCGAACGCTTGGCCATCTCTATTTATCGAAACCGGATAGAATCTCTGGCCAATGTCGCTCTCATGCACGGAAGTCTTCGCCGTTCCACTTCTTGCACTTGTTGCTGTCGGCGATGGCGCAAAAGCGAAGAAGTCGTCATTATTTACGAGTATGAGACTTTGACCAAAATGGTAAGGTGGATGTAGTTCGTCGCGCTTAAAGTACGCGTTGGCGAACTTGTCAGACCGGTCGATACCCGTAGATATGCTTCAACAGCGGCCACTTGCACTTTTGTTTCTATCTGAAACACCAGACTCGACCCCTGGATACGTGGTGTAACACAGGCTGGTGGCATTTCTGCGTCTACGCTCAAAGAGGAAGGCTTCTTCGTCGGTCTGCCTTCAGGACCTCACAACGAGAACGGATTGCTCTCATGACAAGTGCTCCTGTCGGTACCAAGGCGCACAGTGTGGTTGGTGCCTCCAAGGTCGATATCGCCTGGTAGTCTGCTGAACAGGCTGGCAATTAGAAGATATCGACAAAGTAATTCGTCCGAAAGGCACTGAGACATCTGCCATTATCCGAAAGCCATGCACGACGTCAAAATCGTGATAGTCATGCCACAATGAGCACGGCATCCGACAGACAATACCCTTAGTCTAGTAATTGGTGTTTACTAATCGGTGTAGCCAATCTGTCGATCGTGGCCATGGCCATGTTGGCATCCAAAAGTCCGTACGGGGCACCTGTCAATGGCACAGGTAACGGAAAACTGCCCACCAGAAATTTCTCGGAAACCTCATTACGCGCACCACAGTCTGCGGGCGCATTGCAAGATAGCCTCTTCATGTCGCCCACGGATTCTGACTTCTCTGAGAACTACGAGGGCCTAAATTCGATAAGAGCATGGGATGAGAAGAAGGTGGGAGAATGGCTGCATTCAATCAGGTGCGGACAGTATGAGAAGACATTTAGAGACAACAACTTCACAGGAGAGAGCTTACTCGAATGTGATCAATCTGTCCTAACCGACATGGGCATCAAGAAGATCGGGGATAGAGTACGCATAAACGTGGCGATCAAGCAGCTAAGGAACAAGTCCGTAGCTGCTCGGACTCAAGCACGGAACCGAGAGTCTATAGCTGCATTGGCTGCACTGAGTGCGACCTCAAATGATTCACCTCAGCTTCAGCCCAGACTCGGCAATAAGAGATTAGATACTGCGAAGAGCAATTCGCGGCCCTCTTCACCATTAGCAGAGACGCATTTGGGTGGCCTGCGCTCCCGGTATGCTCCACCTAGTCCAGCTGAGGCCACGAAGCGTGAGATCACTAATGGCTATTTCAGTCAACCTAATTCAGCATCTTCAGTGAATGGCAGAAGACCGGAAACGCCACAGATAGTGGTGCAAGGCACTACCGGAATCGGTAAGAGCCATCTTAGGCAGAACTCAAGTATTGACGGACTTACACCTGGAGGACTACCAAGCAATTCGCCCGTTATCAAGATTGTGCACAATGGTGGCCAGACGAAGGTGGTCAACGTCAAGTTCTGCAAGTCCGCTGATGAGGTAACAATGACTGTGCTGAGAAAACTGCTCATTCCCGAGAAGCACTTTCGCAATTATTGTTTTTACGTATTAGAAGGGCTCGAAGCCAAGCAGTCTAACTGTCGTAGAATTACAGATGATGAGCTGATGGCGATCTGTGGCGATGCTTCTAGATCAGAGCGAAACAGGCTAATTTTGCGGAAGATCAATGATGGACTTCCAGATTTGGATGAAGTTAAGAAAGCAGCCAAACTGGCATCCGACGAGAACCAGGCATTGCATGCAAATGCCCTCAGCAGCACCAACATGCGAAATCAGATCAAATTGCAACAGCTGACAGGTGAATCATGGTCGAATATCCAGGCACCACTGTCGCCTGGACCAATGACCGAGAGACATCAGCAAATACTGCAACGTGCTGATGAGATCGAACGTGCTGAAGCCCAATCGCAGCATAGACCACAAAAAAGCGATGATGCCAAAATCAGAGCATTTCTAGGTGGCAGACCTCCAAGTGAGATGATTGTCAACGAGCTGACAACGTACTTCCCTGGACATCAGAAGGAAGATATCGAAAAGACGATGAGAATGTCAGTGCGCAGGTCGCAACGACTCAGTCGTGCAGCCAGCAGACTGAGTGTGGTGAGTAACATTAGCATGGCATCCAGCCTGCAGGATGCGCCACCAGTCCCCAAAATCCCTTCTATTGCTGATCAGTGGCTGACGAAGCCGGGAGAAGCTGGAATTGGTGCCAAACCACGACCACTATCCGTGTCAAGGTTGCACAACCCCTACAGGGACTCCATCGCTTCATCCTCTCTGGCACCCTTGCAAGAAGAATCTCCTATTTCGCCTACAGAGCCCAACAGGAAGTCCTATGTGTCGTTTGCCGAGAGCAGTGATTCACTTCATCCTGACCGGCACAGCTATTTTGAAGAGTCACCTGATGGCACAGAAAACCTCAATGAGCGCCTTTCCATGCTTGTTGCAGAGGATGGCGAGGAAGCAGACCCTGAACTCGCCAATTTCTTGCGAGGCAATAATTTCGACAAGAACAATTGGATGAAGGGCGATCTCATAGGTGAAGGTTCCTTCGGCTCTGTCTACCTTGCCCTCCATGCTATAACAGGTGAGCTGATGGCCGTCAAACAAGTCGAGCTGCCAGACGTTGGCAAAGGTACAGAGTCGGACAAGAAGAAGCAATCCATGGTCAATGCTCTTAAGCTAGAGATTGAGCTGCTTCAAGGTCTACATCATCCCCACATCGTACAATATCTTGGCACCTCATCAGACGAGACTCACCTGAACATTTTCCTCGAGTACGTGCCTGGGGGCAGCATTGCAGCCATGTTGAAACAATACAACACTTTCCCCGAGCCCTTAACTCGCAACTTCACCCGCCAGATCCTCGATGGCCTATCATACCTCCACAGTCGGAACATCATCCATCGCGATATCAAGGGTGCGAACGTTCTCGTCGACAATCGTGGAGCAGTTAAAATCTCTGACTTCGGTGTTTCGAAACAAACAACCTCAAATCTTACCAATCCATCCTCACTCGATAGTGCAGCTCCGGTCGGCCCACTTGGACCAGCAGGAACACGTACGTCCCTTCAAGGATCTGTTTTCTGGATGGCGCCTGAGGTTGTTCGGCAATCGGGTCAGAGCATCAAGTCTGATATCTGGTCTGTGGGCTGTCTGATTGTGGAGATGTTCACTGGTAGTCGACCGTTTCCCAGCATGACAACATTGCAGACTCTGTTCGCTGTGGGCAGTCAAAGTCAGAAACCTCAAATCCCGGAGAGTGCAAGTAGCGATGCGAAGAGGTTCCTCGAATTGTGTTTTGAGGTTGATCAAGCAAAGCGACCTACTGCTACGGAATTGTTGAAAGAGCCTTTCTGTGCTCAAGGTGTGGGTACTGGTTTGATTACGCACTGATGAAGTGGCATGCTTTTGTGCTTGAGGTCTCATTCCTGATGAATGAGATCTCTCAATTCGTTCCTGAATCAGGCAGGAGCTGGTTGAATGGCAATATCACAAAGATACAGCAAGATGTGATACATGAATGTACGCTAATGTGAAATGTGGAAAACACATGTACGATGATTTCAACTAAGCGCGGCGTTACGAGCACATAGGCAAAATACAGGACTGTATGGAATCATAATATGTTAGCATCGATGGTAGTCTGTGGACTTTCTGTCTATCTTAGCATGAACTCATTCCTTGTCTAGGCTAACGGTCATACATGGTTGTCTTTCTGCTCGATATCTGCGATGTGCAAATATATGCTTCGGTAGTCCTTACCTTTCACACGAGGATCTTCGCTTGCTTCAGCTAGGACCTTGAGCACCGTGTCACGCAGCACGCTCTTCGCGCCAACTTGCTCGCCGAGCTGTAAAGCCATCTCGACCACACCCTTACAAAGCTCAATGCTGAAACCACCCTGGAAATCCCTGTTCGTCGAAGCAGTCTCCGTCACTCCTTTGACCGGATTTTCTGAGCTGGAGTTATAGCAACGTCCTGTGCTGACGTTGACAACACTAGCTAGCGTCTTTGGGTTTAGGCCATAGAGTCGGCCCATATTAAATGCTTCAGAAACACCAAGCATCGACACAAATCCGAGATAATTATTGATCTGCTTGGTAGCGAGTCCAGCACCCTGCTTCCCACAGTGATAGATATTCTGCTTCTTGCCCATCGCTTCTGCTAGCGGCCTGACCTGTTCGAACAGCTCTTCTGATCCGCCTATCATGAAGGTCAAAGATCCAGCTACGGCGCCGTTGTAGCCGCCACTTACTGGTGCATCGACAAAACTGTGGCCTTTACTTGTGACAAGCTCGTTCATTTCATTGCTTGTAGCCACGTCTATGGTACTGCATTCCATGAAGAGTACCTTCCGTCTGCTGCTATCTGAGGCACCAGCGAGTACTCCTGTTGTTGGATTTGTGAATACCTCTCGTACATGCTTGCCAACGGGCAACATCGTCAAGATGATATCAGCATGTTTAGCCACATCCGCAGCCGTGTCAGCGGTAGTGATATTGTCGTTCGGCTGAGTCTCTCCCAAGAACTTCTCAACAGCTGGCTTGTTGATCTCGTTGATAATCAACTTGGATTGTTTCGGTATTCTACGTCGGAGATTCTGTGCCATCGGAAAGCCCATCACTCCTATGCCAATGAAGCCATATGTGACATTCGGTAGATGCCATCCTTCTTCCGTCATCTCGAATGATGCTCAATCGCGGCCACTGCTACGTCTTTGTCCCACGAAGCTTTTGATCAGCGCCGTAGATTGTGATAGACCCATCTTTTATCATTGTCTACATTATTGGAGTTAGCACACAGTGCTTTCCTTACCAGCTCCAATCCTTTGCTCGGCTTCATCATCATTTGTGGTCTTGCAAGGTCTTGTGCCTGACTTGTGTGTCTTTGATAACGATAGAACCACAGAATATTGGAGGCAGTGGAGATAGCTCCCCTCATGCAGAACACAAGGAACTCGTACAGAATTCAGCGTTTGTCCAATCGATCACAGTCGGGCTGCTGAATTTCGGTATCGGAAAGCCAAAAGTATCCTCGAAGTTCTTATCCTGAAGCTCAAAGGCTTTCCTCACAATTTTTGGAGATCTAGTAGCGGTACCTGAAATTTGCAGATGTCATAATATATAGGTTTCTGTCAATAAGCCTCCTGTTCGTTCCAATCTTCGTATCTACGACAAGAACGAGGACTTTTGCTTCCATCTGAAATTCTTGCCACAACTAAGTGAAGAATGGGTGACAAATTCGAGCAGACGGATCGTTTCAAACAAGGACTACAGATTAGAAAAGAAGTTCTTGGTGATGCCTATGTCGATAAGGCGCTGGAAGGAGTATGCAGGCTATCATCCTGTTGATGTCTATTGACGATTCGACAGATAAACAATCCTATGCAGAAATCGCATCAGCAGTACATCACAGAAGAGTGGTCAAAGTGGGGCAGACCAGGGTTAACCAGGAAGCAGAGATCATTATTGAACATAGGTATCCTGATGACTCTGAATCGAAGCACTGAGTTGAGAGTTCATATCCGAGGCGCCATTCGCAATGGTTTGACAGAAGAAGAGATCACTGAAGCAATCACACATACCATGATGTATTCTGGCGTTCCGACAGGCGTGGAAGCCTCGAAAGTCGCTGCAGGCGTCATTAAAGAGATGCGAGATGCTGGAGAGTTTGATGATGCGAGAAAGAAGGCTGGTCAAGGTGGGGAAGAAGCAGTGTTAGCTAGCTGAGCGAAGTGGCAGCCACGATCAGTACACAACAGCTTCTCGATTAGGCTAGAACTAGCAAGTTCACTGGGTAAAGAAGCTCAGCCATCGTGTCTGCCCACGTGTTAGCATTCTGATACAGCATTCTTCTTCTGATCAGGTTTAACGATGTGCAAGCGGATCCCGAGAGTGTGTCGGTAGAACAACGCAGCAGATTTCTTATGAGAACTCGATGGGTCGTGCTGTACTTTCAACGTGGTATTGGTATCGTGATCATGCTCTATGCTCCAGTTCTTCCGAATCGTCAGCTTTTGTGTAGCTGCGACGGAGCGCGGTATGTATTGGAAGTTGTTAGGTCGCACACGTACGGCTCATTCGCTGTGCTGCATGATGTGCCACGATCAGTGTGCTGACATCCTGCTTGCGTCCCATCACAGATGCTAGCCGATTTACTTCGAGCATTGCGTCCGCATCCTTGACTGTTCGAACATTTCGCAATTACGATCTTGGCTTCTCCTTCTTCTCCTTCCACAGAGCACTTAAACCGACACCAGAAACCTTCACAACCTTGAATCGCACACCAGGAATATCACCCTTGGCCTTGCCTTTTCGACCGAACCCAGCAAGTAGGACCTCGTCGTTCTCATCCACGAAGTTCAGGCAACCGTCATTGGGTACTAAAAGAGATCAGCAATGGTTCCTCACGTATCCGTCGCATTTCGCCATGATAATAGCTCTTGCAAAGTATATTACGTACCGAAAGCGGTGACCTTCTTGCCGTTCTTGATCAGCTGAACTCTCACGCACTTTCGGATGGCAGAGTTTGGCTGTTTGGCCTCAACACCAACTTTTTCGAGGACAATGCCCTTTGCGTGTGACGATCCACCGAACGGCGAGGATTTGTATGCAGTTCCGAGCAGTCGCTTCTTGTAGTGTAAATCAGCCCATCGACCGTCCTTTCGGGCCTGGACGAGTTTTCGTGCAGCGTTGAGACCGCGTGGCTTTCCTCGATTCGTCATTTCTGCAGGATAATGTTAGATACCGGTGCGAATGGGCGAAGGAGGGCTCGACGTACTGTCTGTATGTACAAACTAACAAACACCAAAGCGACGACAAGGTTCAATGAGACTAGCATTTTCAAAGAGTGCGCAAGTCTTGGCAGAAGGTGCGGCGAGCAATGTCACGTGAGCCAGCCGTGACTGATCTTAGAAATAAACAATGTGGCCGGCACATCTAATCAGCCTCATCTCATGTTTATCGTATATTTACTTCATAGCACATAACAACATGAGCTGAGAATCTATGTAGGAGCCTTTACGGCTCTAAACGCACTGGTTTTAGATCTAGCATGGCTTCCAAGAACGATTCGCCACGACAATCGCCGTCGAAAGCTAGAAACCTTGAGCTGCCTACTCCTGGTGGTTCTCGTCCCCATCACCCAAATCTACAACATCTTCTTCCTGCTACAGCTCTATTTCATGGTCCCCATTCTCGCAATGCTTCTCATACTTCGCTGAGTCGAACTCGTGAAGATCGCCGGAATGACTTGTCTACACCTGGTGTCCGTGATCAACCACAACAGTTGCCACGTCCTCATCCACCAACCGCTTCTTTCTCAGGCACTAGAGCGGCAGTAGAATCGAAGTTCACGACCAGTGATGGACGTCAAATACCCTCCGGTGGACCAGCAGCACGCCCGAATATCGGTCTGACGATTTCTTCGAAAAGAGAAGATGATTTTCGTGCAGACGCTGTATGGGCAGAGATGCAGAGGACTTTAGCTGATGTGGAACTCAGTGCGATGAACAGCAGTCACGGTTTTGGCCAACAGCATGCGAAAGCGCTGGAGGACCTACGGACTGCTCAGCTGGGACTTGCGCAGGCATGGGCAAAGAGCGAAGCTGACGAAATGATTGATGAGGAGTTTGGTCGTGACGAAGGAGAAGCCGGTGCTGTTGGGACCATGAAAGGGGGCATGTTCGGGAATACTGCAAGTGGGAGAGACAAGGCGGGACATAGCAGAAATGCTAGCGTTGCCTCAAACGGGAGTAGAGGTCCGAACCTGGAAGAAGAGACCGAGCGAGATATCAGACTTGCAAGGAAAAGACGGGAAGCTAACGATCGCTACTTCAAGCAAGTCAACAAGGGTGTGCTGGATGTTGTGAAGAAGCTAGACGATGTGGCGACCGCTATGCGACGTGTAGAAAAGGAGAGCAGAGAGATCTGGAATGAGAGCTCCGGTAGTGGTAGCGATGATTTGGACGATGTTACTGAGACGGATGAGAGCGTACAGCGGCGTGACAAAGCGAAGATCACACCAAAAGGCAGGAGTAGGGCTGGCACGTCAGACAGTCAGGCTATTAGTAGTGGCACTGGGATGACCGATGTTTTCAGCGAAAGTCCAGAATCGAAGAGGAGCCCAGGATCGAGGTAATCACGGTCGCATAATCAATTTTCGAAAGTAGCAGCCTCGACCACTTTGCCAAGATAATGAAGCACGAATTGAATTGCTTTTCTGAACTGCCCAGCCACCAACGCCATGCAAATATCAACAGCATCATGCAGTCGGTGGAAGCTATGCCATGTCAGCTGCCATGCGGCTGAATCGGTCAAGCAAGATGTCGGCATGATGCTGCTGGAAGATCAGCATAGGCCTCAATCTGACGGCACTAGCACCACTGCCGCCGACATTGATACCCATGGTCTTGCCTCGAAGCAGGAATTCGTCCCTCTTAGGGTGATCCCAGGCAATAAATGTGCCCTGCTTCTTACCCCTCAAATTTTTGAACTGTTCGGGATATTTTTGCTGTAATTGCTCGAGACCACTGAACAGATAGTCACCAGTCGCAGCCGTGTGCTCGACCAGGTTCAATCGTGCTATCTCATCAATAATACCTCGGAACAGAATAGCTCGAGCTGGATCACCCATCCAAGTATTGAATTGACGGTATGGCTTGTTAGGACGTAATGCGGGATTGCCGAAATAATAGCCTGCTGCTTGAGCCTTTTTGGAGAAGGTGACCATGTCAGGAGGAGAACTCAAATTCCAATGGTCGTGAGCCCAGAATTTACCAGTGGCACCGACACCGGTTTGCACTTCATCAACGATAAGAAGAACATTGTGCTTCTGCGTGATTTCGCGAAGGCCTTGGAAGAAGGCGGGTGTAGCATGGTTATCACCACCTTCAGACTGAATCGGTTCAACCACGACAGCTGCGACTGGGTTGTGGTAGGATTTGATAATCTGCTCGGTCTCTTCCAGACACCGCTTCTCTTCAGCTGCGTTTTCGGCTTCGTGTTCGTGGAGAGGATATTTGAGCATTGGGAACGGAGCCTGTGGCCAGTCGAAGGCTGGGATGTCCAGCTTGTGAATAGGTTTGCTCCGAGTTGTGGACAAGCTGCCGAAGAGGCGGCCGTGGAAGCCAGTTTTGAAGGACATGATGGAATACTGTGGCGCGCCTGGGGCAAGATTGTTCATGGATGAGTTGATCTCCTCGGGTGTGAAATCAACGTCAGGACCACCACGCTCTTGCTGTCGTCTCCACATGAAGGCAGCCTTGTACGCTGTCTCGTTCGCATCCGAACCTGCCATGGCGGTAAAGACCTGGTTTAGACCCTTGGGCGCGGCCTTCAGAATACCAGTCTCAAGAATGTCCGCCCAGTCAGATTGAGGGAAATTGCCTAGAGCTGGACGATTCACTATTGCTGAGACCATCTCATCAGATCGTGCAATGTTTTGCAGGACCGGATTGTTGTAGCCTAAAGGTATGGACGCGATTTGAGCATAGACATCTAGCAAAACGTTCCCGTCCAAATCTGCAATATAGTTGCCATAACTCTGCTTATAGTTCGCGATCATATTCAAACTTCTAGTGTCAAAGACCTTGTGTAATTCTGTGATGGCATCTTTGCTTCTTGGTCCCGGTATAGCAGTAGCAACATGAGGTCCGGTAGGTTCGTGCTCGAGGAACGGTGTCGGACCAGCTGGTTCGTCGAAATGAACCTGTGCAGCGGCTGTGGCTCTTCTGCTTCCAGTCGCAGAAGCCAGACCTCTTGTGCTTGAGCGGCCTAGAATGCTGCTTGTTGTTAGTGCTCGCAGCTTGACGCTGCTCCGAATCAAAGACGACATATTAAGGCTTTCAATGGTTGTAGACCTTGGAACATCTACTAAACAAGTGAAACCGTGAGGCTATCAGCAGAAATAGTAAGTTTCAAGAACAATTCCGCGTCTATGCGGGGACGTCAAGGGCGTTGCGAAACTAGCAGTAGCTCATGTCCGCACCGCAGTCACAAGCTCAGCTACAGACTCGAACTGTTCGATAGCAGGAAGATAACATTTGAGCTCATCTGGAAGCCAATGCAATGCCGCCCAAAAAAACTTCCTTGACCTTCCTACATCATGGCAATTGGTCATACTGGAGGTCTTCGGAGATGACCTATGAATGTTGATCAACGCAAGCAGGAGGGAAATGCCAAGCGCAAGCTTTCAGGCTAAAACCCATTCGGAAATATTAGGCGAATCATTTTCTCGTAGAAGGCAGACGGCAGGTCTTTCCGTCGCTTTCAATCAGTACATGGATACAGCTTTGTGAATAGCACTTTGTACGTAGCGACAGTATTTGCCAACAGCCGCTCATGTTGCAATATTCAGCACAGCCTTTCGCCAAGAGAGCCCCGATCCATATTAATTAGACAGTGATTATCTGCTAAACAAGGATCGCAGCAGCGTTCTGAAACAAGAGGACAGACTCAAAGTCAGAACGTGCGGTGGTATGTCTAGCCATTCAATCTGTATATCAGGATGTCTTACTTGCTTATAGCTCTTTGCGGCCATATTTGTCGGCAGCTTGCTCGTCCGTCAAGTTCTCGTCTCCTGGCGCTTTCTCAACTCCCGAGCCCTCACTCGCACCCTTCACGAAATCACTCTGCGTCGCGTGATGTGATGTATATCTTGTAGAGCCTTTCGCATCGCTATCGTGAGTGACTCCTCCTGGGACTGCGTGTAATCTTTTGCTGTCAACCTGACTTGGGAGCGCATCTCCTGTGCCGGTCAAGATCTGTTGGCCGGCCGTGTCTCTATTGCTCTAGATCTGGGTCAGCATGTGTTTGTATGACGGAATGCAATGGCTCTTACCCGTGGAATATCGCTAGCATTAGTAGCTGCTTCAGCCAAATTTGTCGCTCCCAAAGCATTTGGATCGTCTGAATCTGCGGCTTCGCCAGGACGAGGTACTGACTTGATGTGTCGGGGCTGGGCTGCGCTTTCTGGTACGTGCGTACCGTCTTTGGCCATATCGAAGATGTCACCACCGCTTGCCCTTCCTGCTTGGTTAGCCATGACTGCTGATAGTCTCTGAGATAGCTCGGGCAAAGTATGATTTTTTGTGGTATCAGATATTGTTCTTTAAGCTTTGATTGTACACGAGAGAATGATATGAGTGTAGCACACGACCCGGCAAGGGTTTTGAATAGAGCTCATCTTTGGATCGACCATATCACGTCACGTCTCTGCAAATCGTGCTGTGGAAATATTGTGATGTCATGCATGTAAGGTACAGGCACCATAAAGTAACACATCGTCTGGAAATAGCAATTCTAAGCTCTGGTCATTGCTTGGATGTGCATAGAAACGGCATGGTGCTGCTAAACATTCAAGTCAGATGATTCATACCTAGAGATGAGATCACCCATCGACCGAATAGTTTCGAGCCAATATGGTCATTTCGATTTAGTCCAGGAGAGATCCATACGTCCAAATAGAGCAAAGTGCTAACAACGACGATTGCAACAGCATGTACGTTATATATAATTCCCAAGTCCTCGAAGTATCGTATCAGGCAAAAGTAGGATTTATGCAGAATATAACCAATAGTTGTAGTGAAACTGTTGGTGGAGCAAAAAGGAGGTGGCTAGTGCTGGCGTGAGCTTGATGCCAAGAATCTGTAGTCAGCTAAAACTTCACCAAGTGATTGTTTCTCGAATGACACTACGGAGTAGAGCATACGCATTTCTTGAGTCCTAGATACGCGGCTAAGTTGCCATACTGACGCAAGGATGCAGCTGCCACGAATCTGCAAATAATTAAGTACCAGACTAATCGGATAGAGAGGAATGCAGTCAGCCTTCCTAGGAGCAGGCACCAGCACACGGGAAGCGGATTTAGCTCTCCTACACTTGAGCCGTGATCAAGAAATACCGATCATACTTTCCACTTCTGTTTCAAAAGCCGAAGACGAGGGCTATGCTGAAGGAGTAGTCACTAACACAAAATTTGGTTCCTTTCCGCATTCAACACTAATAGGAATCCCATGGGGCTCACAAGTATTAGCCAGTAAAGTCGATACTGGTTCGCGTG
The DNA here is from genome assembly GCA_022813495.1 of Pasadenomyces melaninifex. NCBI lineage: Eukaryota > Fungi > Ascomycota > Dothideomycetes > Pasadenomyces > Pasadenomyces melaninifex. The sequence continues at coordinate 53,249 of JAKLMI010000013.1, forward strand.
GACGAGGAGATCGCACTCACAGTCGAAAGCGCAAGGTGGATGCAATTGAGGATGACGCCAAGTTCGGCACGGTAGGGTCTCCTGCATTGAAGCAAGCCATAGCTGCAACTTCAGGATTCATACATGTGTTGCCGCCTACACCAGAGTCTTGGACCACTAGTCTCCCCCATCGGACGCAGGTAGTATATACCCCTGATTACAGCTATATCCTGCAGCGAATTCGAGCTCGTCCAGGATCGACTGTGATTGAAGCAGGTAGTGGCAGTGGTAGCTTCACACATGCCGCTGCTCGAGCTGTCTTTTCGGACGCGGTAGAAAAGAGCTCTACCGCTAAGACTATTAGCCCAATACCAACCAGAGGGCGAGTGTTCACTTATGAGTTCCACGCGGAAAGACATGAAAAGGTCAAGAAGGAAATGTGTGAACACAAGCTGGACAGTATAGTTACTGCCACCCACCGAGATGTCTACAATGACGGGTTCTGGATCTACCATGAAGATTCTTCGTTTCGCTCTCCAAGCGCAAACTCTGTCTTTCTTGACCTACCAGCACCGTGGGAAGCATTATCGCACCTGACGAGAGAAGATCGGCCAGGCAAGCCAAGTGTTCTTGATCCCACTAGTCCAGTACATATCTGCACTTTTAGCCCTTGCATTGAACAAGTACAAAAGACTGTTTCGGAAATGAGAAAGCTGGGTTGGCTCGAGATTGAAATGGTTGAGATTCAGCACAAGCGCATTGAAGTGAGGCGAGAGTATACCGGTCTCAAGTACGAAGGCATGCGAGCAGCAGATCCTGTTGCTGCAAACGTGGAGGAAGCCTTGGCTCGATTGCATGAAGTCGAGAGGAATGCACAACAGCAACAGAATCCGAACAAGAAAGCATCGAAAGGCAGGAGTGTTGCGCAAGAAGGGAAGCAGCAAAGTGCAGCACAAGTGTATTGGAATGAAGGACAACTCGTCCATCGCAGCGAGTCTGATCTCAAAACACACACGTCCTATCTGGTCTTCGCCGTACTGCCTCGAGAATGGTCAGAGGAGGACGAAGAGATAGTACGTGCAGATGTAGCACTATTACCAATTTCGCTGTCGAGGACTCCCGAGACTCAAAGGAATGTCAATTATAGCTCAAAAATGAAACAAGGTCACTGATCAATAGGTTAATGGCATATAGCTGCTATTAGGATACGAGCAGAAGCCAGGGCTAGAAATATTCCAGGCTCACCTGGCCCGCAACATAGATGCACTCCAATAAAGATGTACAACAACTCAACACAGTGTATGTGCTATCTACTGGGTAGTATTTAACAATGCACACTTGACCTCCGTTTGCCGATTTCGTACCTTCAGATCGTTCCACCAGCAACACCGATCAGGCGGGTTCAAGGTGAAACTCTAGGCATGAAAGACCCTGCAGAATGTCAATACAGCGCTAAACCCGACACCGGTTACAGGGCCAAGTTGACTGTTTCAAGTTGTCAATGCCGAATCGAACGTATAATTGACAGGTCCTCTGAGTCACTTAGGAATGTGACAAACCGTCCTGCTCGTCGTTCACGAGGTCTGACCACCTATTTGATGCGAAATAACTTTCGTATCACATCGTTGAGAATATGCCGTAGACCAACTCCTCTGATTTCAAGTCTAAGCACTATGGCAGGCGCACGACAACCTCCATGGTCGCATCCTCAATCAGCGACGCATGAGCCTGATCTGAAGGTCTATAATTCCTTGACGCGGTCCAAAAAGCCATTTGTACCACGAGAGAAGGGCAGAATCTCCTGGTATGCATGCGGCCCTACAGTCTACGATGATTCACACTTGGGCCATGCAAGGAACTATGTCACGACAGACATTCTGCGGCGCATACTGCGAGATTATTTCAAATTCGACATCAACTTCGTGATGAATATTACAGACGTGGACGACAAGATCATTATAGCAGGCAGAAAGAGATATTTATACAAAGAATATCAGGACAAGCACAGGTATATTGACGATCAAGTAAGGGCAGATGTGCTGAAAGCATGGCGAAGATTCGTTGGAAAGCGGCTGGAACGGTTAAACGATACGCAAGTATCTCCAGCGAATTTCAGGGAGATTGTGGCCATGGTCTACAAAGATATCCTCCACGTCCAGCCCGGTACGAAGGTAGAGGATAAGGATGCGAAGCTCAAGATGTACATTCGAGATGCACAGAATTGTGCAGACGCCTTATCGACAGACGCTAAGAACTTGACACCGATAGCATTCTACGAGCTCGCAAAAGACCCGATGTGCGACATGCTTGATGACGAACATAAATCCACAATCAAAGGCAGCGACCACCACATCTTCAAAGAGCTTACTGAAGAATACGAGCGTCGTTTCTTCCAAGATATGAGTGACCTGAATGTATTGCAACCAGATAGGCTTGTCCGAGTAACGGAATACGGTGAGCAGATCGCAAAATTCGTCGACACGATAGTAAACCACAAATTTGCCTACGGCACAGATGATGGTTCGGTCTATTTCGACATCAAAGCATTCGAAGCTGTGGGCAACCCGTATGCGCGTCTCGAACCTTGGAACAGAGGTGACAAGTCGTTGCAAGCGGACGGTGAAGGTGCACTATCGATGAAAACCAGTGGCAAACGGTCAGAGGCCGATTTTGCTCTTTGGAAAGCTTCGAAGGTTGGTGAGCCAAGCTGGCCAAGTCGCTGGGGCGAAGGTCGTCCTGGCTGGCATATTGAGTGTTCAGCGATGGCTTCCGATGTGCTTGGTAAGCAAATGGATATTCACTCTGGTGGCATAGATCTTGCTTTCCCTCACCACGACAACGAGCTGGCTCAAAGTGAAGCTTACTGGCATTGCGGCAAGTCTACACAATGGGTCAACTATTTTCTGCACATGGGCCACTTGTCGATAGCAGGATCGAAGATGTCGAAGTCTCTCAAGAACTTCACCACGATTAGATCTGCCCTAGACAAAGGGGATTGGACTTCGAGGAGTCTGAGAATCGTGTTTCTACTCGGAAATTGGAGAGATGGCATAGAGATCACAGATGATCTTGTCAAGGCGGGGCAGTCCTGGGAAGATCGTGTGGACAACTTCTTCATCAATGCCAAGGAAGCAGTCTCGACTTTGCCACAGGATGACTGTAAGCTTCTGCTCGAGCAAGCACTAAATACAGCGAATTCACAAATTAGAGAAGCACTTCTGGACTCGTTCAACACTTCCGAAGCAATGGCAGCAATATCTAGACTTATCACGGAGTATAATTCGCAGCCGAAAACCAACTTGACATTCCGCGATCATCAGGACATTGGCGTCTTCATCTCCAGAATGGTCAACATCTTCGGTCTTAATGCTCAAGGTAGAGCAGACACTACCGAGATTGGCTGGGAAGGTATCGAAATACCAGTAGAAGCCAAGCCATATGTGGAACCACTATCGCAAATACGAGACCAGCTTAGACAGGCGGCTATTGCTCGAAGCATCACCAAGGAGCAAATCGAGAAGATCGTCTCAAGTATTGACACGCCTGCACCTGAGTCGGATTCGACGGCTCAACGACCGCGCCCGAGCTTTGCTCGTGCACTTACAGAATTCAAAGATAATGTCAGAAAAGTGGCTGGAGACAACAACGATCTTAATCAGGAAATCCTCAAATTGTGCGACCAGGTCAGAGATGTAGCCTTGTGGAACTTGGATGTCTATCTAGAAGATCGAGAGAATCAGCCAGCCCTAATCAGGCCAGTCACAGAAGGTCTGAAGGCAGCAAGAAGAGAGAAAGAGGAACGCGTGAAACAAAAAGAGCTTGCGAAAAAGCAGCGAGAAGAAGAACAGAAGCAAAAGCTTGCAAAGGGGAAGTTGCGACCACAGGATATGTTTCGACCACCTCAAACAGAGGAGTTCTCTGCATGGGATGCGGATGGATTGCCGACCACGCTGAAAGATGGCTCAGCTGTGCCCGCTAGCAAGGTCAAGAAACTTAGGAAAGAATGGGAGAAGCAGAAGAAGGCACATGAGGTATATCTGCAGGCTGTCAAAGATGGTATCATCGTCGAGAGCAAGCCATGAAAGTAACGGGTGAAAGAATACCTCAAACACCAACATAGGAGACAAGCTATCAGGATCGCACAACAAATGCAGGAGGTCAGCGCGAATCTGAACAACTGTTCCCAACATTCCTGAACTCGGACAGGACAAAGTCAGCAAAGGGTATCACAGATCACTAGGTATCACACCTAAACGGTCATCGTTGACCACTGGCAGTACTTGATTACCCACGTACCCAGCTGTGCACGGCAAGCTGCCTGAGTCTTGCGACTATGAGTTGTTTGGCCGACTATCGAGGCTATACCTCCGGCGTGTGATGCCTAATCATACCCAAGAAAAATGCCGCCTAAGGCTGTTCTAACACTATCGAATACTTTTCTGAACCGGCCAATGTTAGAGGGAACGATTTAACCGAGTAAAGCTCCAACGCGTGGGGTGTAGTGGGCAGGTACGCACGTCATCACAGTGCAATATCGCGACTGCTCGAGTCTAGGTAGTTAGTGAATATCAAGACTCATCTTCAATAACAGTCTATGCTGTTATTTCAATCTACTTTTAAGAGGCCTCTATTCGGTAATTGTTCCCGTAAAACCATCACAAAAGCAAGAACCATGACCACGCAATTAACCAAAGAATCGAGTCTACCACTCCCAAATTCCTCGTTAACAATACCACGTCTGGGCTTCGGCGTCTACCAATCCCCAGCCGACGTATGCACAAGATCATGCACAACCGCCCTCCAAGCCGGCTACCGACACATAGACACAGCCCAATTTTACGCAAACGAAACACAAGTCGGCGATGCGGTACGGAAGTCAGGGCTAAAACGCAGTGATGTCTACATAACCACTAAGATCCTGTCCGCTGGTGGAAGCGTGGAGAAGAGCTATCAGAAGTGTCTAGATAGTGTCAAGAAGCTGGACGAGGGTACAGGAGGCGAGAGTGGGTACGTGGATTTGTTCTTGATCCATAGTCCAAATGCAGGGAAAGCTGCACGAGAGGAGATGTGGAAGGCATTGCTTAAGATTCATCAGGAAGGAAAGGCTAAGGCTATTGGTGTGAGTAATTTTGGGATTGGGCATATTGAGGCTCTTAAGGGATTGGGGGATGTATGGCCACCACATGTGAATCAGATTGAGGTAGGTTGATCTTGAATATGGTCTGTGGATTGAGCTAACGAACGGAATGCAGCTTCATCCTTGGTGCCAGCAGCGCGAGGTTGTGGAATATTGCCACAACAACGGAGTTGTTGTAGAAGCTTATTGTCCTCTTGTACGGAACCAGAAGGCTGACAACGAAACTTTGGTCGGTCTTGCGAAGAAGCACAACAAATCAACGGCACAGGTATTGATAAGGTGGAGTCTGCAGAAGGGTTGGGTGACACTACCAAAGAGTGATACAGCGGAGCGAATAAAGGCTAACGCTGAAGTCTATGATTTTGAGCTCTCGGCAGAAGATATGAAGGCCTTGAATGATGTGGATGAAGGAAGCGCAGGTGCAATCGTTCAGGCTGTAAATAACGCATAGTATGACAATGCTCGTACCTTTGTGCCGGGTGGTGGGAGGCAGAGGCGAGCACTCGCGTATAGACCGACACCTACAAAAGACCATGATGAGCAGTAGAAGCGGGTGGATACCTCATCGCAGTATGAGTGATGGTAAGAGCAAGGTCAGTCAGGTCGATCCATCAGGAACGCATTGACTGCCTGAAGCGTTGCTCGAGAAGGATTGATATCTGGTTTAGAGGAAGTGATCCATACGAGACGCTGCCGGATGAACTGCTTGTCAATGATTACATCGATGGGAAAGTTCACTTTACCTTGCTCGTCAAAGAAGCAACACAGTAGCGTGAGCGCAACGCCGACAGACAGATCCCTACCGTCTTTGCATGTGACAAGAATCTTCGCTGATGTACTCTTGTTTAGAACCTGTTCAACTGTTGCTTTGACTAGGGGCAATTTTTCTCGAAGGGTCCTGCTTCCTAACTTACCTTCCTTGCAGCCAAGACACAACCACTTCGAGGTACTATCGTCCGTAACAGCATTACAGCTGATGGTCAAATCAAAGTCGGTCGAGGTCTGCGCAGAATCAATCTTCGATACGTGTGCGAGGAAAAGATTGGTCGTTGGCGTGATGTGCGTGGCTGGTTGTGCAATAATCAATGATTTGGCTTTGCTCTCCGCGACGATGTGTCTCACAAGCTCTTCCATGTCATTCTCACCCGCATCCTTTGTGGCGTCCAGGAGTCTGTTTTTGTTCTCCCAGAACATCTTCGCCGTCAAGCCATGACTCCAGTGCTCTGTGTCATCCCCAGCACCTTGGATATAATTATCGTCACTCATTTCTGCGCCTAGAACTTGTCTGGAAGCTGAACAGCAAACGAGTATGTTGATATTCTCAACGGTTGCTTTTTCCTGCCAGTATCGTCTTTCAGCTTCGATCTCGGCTCGCAACTCATCTACACACGAAGACCAAGCTCGTTTGTCGGCTGGTTGAGAAATCCACACACATCGTATTGGATGGAGTACTTTAGCTCGCAAATCTTTTAGATCGAGCCCAAGTACTTTCAGGTTCTTCACAAAAGTGGGTATCCGAGCCTCAATCTGGGAAATTTCACCTGCATCCAGTCTGAAGCCTTGAAAGTCGCAAATGCCGCTGTCTTGTAATTCGGGGAAAAGTGCTCTGTTCCAGACAGCACACCAGACTGGAACTGTCCGCCTCAGAGCATCGGGGTACGACTTTCCTCTCCTTGTCGTATCGATTAGAATACACCCACATTCGCAAGCGGATGCTCTGCCTAGCATTCCTAACACAGGTAAATTGAGACGCCGCGTATTGAACATCCATTGTGAGATATGTCCATCGGTAGATTTAAAGTATGCTGAGACTGGTTGTTTATGTGCAGCAGTATCAGTGCTTGAGAGATATGCAGCCTGTGATGCTGTTTTCAGTGTAGGGTCAAGCGGCCATGATCCTGACCTCTCGTTTGGTATCAGAGGCCAGGAAGGTGGCGCTCTTTCTGCTGTCACATCCTTCTGGCTCAATGACCTGTGCAGTGCTTCTATGAAATCTGCATCCTGGACGACTGACCTCAAGCGGTTTGATATGCTTAATGTGGATTTTCGGAGAGCCGAAATTGTGCTGTAAATAGATCTGTTTGTATTGGTGCTAGGAAGATGGTAGGCTAGATCGGCCAAGGTTGTAGGAAACCCGTCTGAAAGTGGATTCGTGTTCATCGAGAATGAGCATTATTTGGCTTCGTTAGCAGGGAACGGAGTTGCATGAGCATTACCATATGCCCTGAATAGCGCAGCAGTGTGAAGCCGAGAACTCGAGGCGCATCGAGAACGCAAGTATCAGTAGGAGTTTCCAAGACAAGTCGAGTAGTGGTTCACGAAAGTGACAGAATAAGCAGGGAACAAATTTATTCGATTTAGGCGCTAGCTCAACCCCTAAATTATAGGCAGGTGTATGGGCCTGTTTAGGCAGTTGTGATGCCTAATTTCCAATTTAGCCTCACCAGCCTTTCTCGACGCTACGACCTGTCGACGTGCTCAGATAGCACGCACGGCTGCATGTCTCGAAGAAGACTTCAGGCCATTGCAAAGATTCCCTGTCCTCTTCCCAGTTCACATTGATACACACTGAAATCTCCTCGCCTGCGTGATGGGTAGAAACAATGAAGCAAGCATCAAGTACCTACGAGTGTATGTGTGAATAAACTGTCGCTTACTGCAGAGCTTCGCAACTTCTGGGAAGTTGCAAGCCTCAATGTCCTGAAAGGAGGGACTTGGCTATCTAAAGAGTTATGCTCCAAGTTGCCTTCATCGTTTCAATGTGGATTGAGTTCGCTTGAGAGCTGGCCAGTAGCCGTTGTGCCACACCTATTGTGTAGATAATTTTCTCCAAGCCAGTTCAAGCTACTTCCTGTACCGCTCCGTTGCCGTTCGTTACTGGCATACCATTTGAATCTGGAGGCATGCCGTTGTCCATCGTGTTGTCAAGGGACAGTGTCGGATCAAACATAGGCTGCAAACTGTATATGGGACATTTGAAATCGTCTCCATCGAATAACAGAAAGTTCTGCAAAGGCTGTTCTCGCATGCCAAGCACATTGATCACATCTTGCGCAACTTGGCCGCCCAAGAAAGCAGCAGTGGGTGGTATTTCTGTACCCAGGTTCTGTAAGAACGTTCGGAAAACCGTAGGAGTCAGCGTTTCAGGTGGTAGTTGTAGCTCGAGGTGCTTCTCGTTTGTAAGCTTCGTGTATAAAGCCAAGTCCTGCTGATTGCCGCCGGGGAATCTCGACATTTGCTTTTGGAATTCAAAAAGACCTCGTAAGCACGAGATTAAGGGTGGAACTCTCATCTTGGTTCTCCTTGACCTTATAGCTTCAGTTGGCAGTGGTGAGGAGTTCGCTAGCATTAGAGGGCAGTACATTTCTTGCTTCGTGACAATCTCCTTGATCTTGTCGCCTTCCTTCTTCGTTTCGACAGCCACGACCATTCTTGTGGTCGACTCAATTGTATTCGGCTTCGTGGGTATATTCGATTGTTCTTTCTCAATCACGTATTGATGCATTAGCAAGTCCGAGAAAACGTAGCCATATACACCGTGGATATCAGCCGCGTAAAACTTCACAGCCGATTCCCTGCATGCCATGTTGATCATCTGCGCCATCTCGAACGGCTGAACTGTCGCAATGACCACATTGAACATCGAAAAATAGAACGGCATTTTGTGTGCGATGTTGTCGCTGTCTGTGACAACATTGACTCTTGGGTTCATCTTCCTGAGCTCGACTGCTGCAGCTTCTGCTCTGTTCTTGCCTACATCCTCGTCTGTAATAAGGAATTGACTTCCCAGGTCTTCTTCGACCACGTTTTCATGATCCAGGATCGTGAGACTGCCTGTTCCCGCTAGCACCAGATTTTTTGCTATCTCGTTGCCGAGTGCCTTTATGCCTATAAGCAGGATGTTGGCGTTCCTGATCAGTTCTTGAGCTTTCACGCCCCACAACCGTATCTGACGATCGTACAAAGCGATCTCGTCTGCGGATATTGATTGCATCTGGATCGCTGGCATCGATGACATCGTTGCATCTGGTACCAGCATTTGATCTTGCGTCTGCCCTGGCAGTATGGGCATCTCTATGGTACCATTCGTCAGCGAAGCAGAAGCTGACAGCTCGTCAGGCGCATTCTGCGGCTTTACCATTGTGATAAACTGTTCGGCGGTCGATTCGATCAAGAGGAGTTGCTGAAGCCATTCACACGTGTATTGCGCAATGATGCAGGCAACGAAGTAAAGTTATTGTGACACCGAATCGAGCAGCCAGTGATTTGCGTACGATAGACCTTGCGAGACTTTGAACTTCGCTAGTGCTGCAAGGCTGGACCTAGGTTCTCCGGGGATCCAGACGTGTAAATTTAGGCTCTTTGGACCTTGAGACCGCGGTTCTCGTGCCTGAATGGAGTCTGTGGTGCCTCATTCCTGGTCATGGGCTGGTGGATGTACAACTGGCGCATGGCTTACTTCGACGACAATCATGGTCCTCACTTCAAGTGTCCTCTGCTTTCCGAAGTCCTGCTCTAAATGAGGATTTGGTGAAACGTGCACAGACGACTGCCGTTGCGTTTGTCCCTTGCCACATCGCCCTTGCGGTAATTCAGCCACCGTCTCACCAGACCGACCAGCAAACGGTCGCCTTTGTCTGTGAAGAGAATGGTACGCATGCTGTATCAACGTCTAATGACAGAGGTTGACCAAGCAGGCTGATGATCGCACGCGCATTCCAAGATCCTCGACCCTTGAGCCTACTGACGCCCGCATGCAGTCTTTGCGAGACATCATACAGTCTACTGACCGACACACAACTGCTGAACAACAGGTAGCCCTTGAAGCCATAACTAGAGAGCTCGCCGATAGGCAAAGCGCTGAAGGCACAAATCGTACCTTCGCTTCTACAGTGGTTCCTCGAACTTTAGGCAATGAAGATTACTGGGAAAGACAAGGGAGCACAAGTCCTGCTTCGGTCGCACGGGAGCGTCGCAGAGACTTCAGACCTGGTCCAAGGTTGGAGAGAGGTGGCAATAACCGTCAACGAGACAGGCTGACTCGAATGTCGAGGTCGGAGCAACTCGCTAGCCCTTCTACAAATGTCCCAAGATTGACTCCTTTGAATATTGCACGAACCCCGACTGCTGCGACCGAAAACGGCAGCGACGCTCAATCAAGCAGGGATTACCGTCACCCAAAGCGACGCAAGCTAGACGATGGTACGTTTGACGATGGCCAACAGCAACTGCCAGACTACGGCTTTGAAGGTATGCTGAAACCTGCCAATCTTCGCATGAAAGTGCTCGACGACAGCGACTCTTCTGCTTCTCGATTGCAATCCTACGAGCCATCGAAGCTCAATCTTTGGTCAGCTGACAATCAAGAAATCTATCGCAGCAAGCGCCGGAAAGTGAACATTCTCATGCAGCATCAAGGCGGCTGGCCTTTCAATTTGTCGAAGCTTGTCATCAAATTGCCTAGACACGACTATGATGCTAGCCCTCTTCAAGGTATGGTGTTCGTGTCGATGCATGACCAGAATCTTGTCGAAAAGACAGCTTACTACGAGACACTCGAGCCTATCTCTTACATGTTCCATCCACCTCCGCCGCCTAGACGGTACGACAGCTATCGTCCGCCGCAGGACTATCCTCCTCCACCACGATCACCTCCGTTTCGTAGGCCGCGCCGTCCCCAGCCTAACCTCGAACCACATGATGCACAATGGACTGATCCAGACATGATCGAGGAACCCGCGGAGATACCCTACGTACAAGGGTTTAATATCACATATGACCATATTCCTGACGATGAGCCTGACTCTCCACTACGTTCTCCGCGCATATGGCATGACCCAGATTACGAATACACTAGAAGACAATACTTCCTACAGCGTGCCGACCGTTATCGTCCAAGCTATACCAATGAAGAGCGAAGACGGTGGCAAGCGGGTGCTGTGGAAGCAGACGACTACGAGCAGGACGATGAAGGTTCCGAACCGCCATCAGACTCTGACGATGAAGATGTACCACTCTATCGTGGAGTACCACCCGCAGAGCCACGATTGACCGAAGCAGAACGTAACCAGCACGACTTCCTGGATCGCATGCGTGCCGGCCGCGGACGAGTCGACCAGAACGAACCCTTCCCACGTCTAGGTCAATATGCGGCTATACGTCATGGCAATAGCGAATCCAATGCAAGATCCGCTAGTCCAGATCGTATACGTAGACGACCCGAAGCCAGTCGCTTTCAAGCACGAACTGTACGACCATTTTCACCTGTCCTCAATCCTAGACCTGCTTCTGCGAAGCGTCTGCCTGGCTGCGACGACATGCTTCGCGGGAGGTCTGCTACTGCCTCCTCTGATAGCAGCGACCAAGAAGTAGTCCCATATGCCAGGTTTCAGGTTGCAGATAACGGATCTCTGGCGATCAATTTTGAGCCGGCTGTGTAGGTCTGATCTTCCTCTTCTGTAGTTTCGCACTAACAGACTCGCAGGTCGGGCAAGTACATATTGGTCAAGCTTTGGACGCGATGCCCGTCTGGCTCTGTCACGTTGCAGAACGTCGTGCCTTATGGCTATGCAGGATTGAGACAGCTTCCGGATCTTTCGTTCAGGTAGTCCTTATAAAGTGAGCCCCCTCATCGTATGACTGGCATGAATGGAAAGTTCGTCACCAGCCTATGTGTGTATCGTGCCTTTCTGTTATGTCAATTACATGCTAGCGAGTGCCCTTGTCATGCTCTTGCACCACGATCTCTTCTGCCTATCTGACTTTAGTTTCGAACGTCTGTTTCTAGGACTACGGCCTAGGATCACAAGAAGCGCGTGGTTAGCTAAGGTCAAAAAGGCCAGCCTTTTCTAGCCCTGTCCAGGGTTCCTCAGACAGAATATAGTAGTCTAGCTTGACATGGAGCTGGGAATTTACTTCGTAGTGAGTATGATAGCTGCGCTGAAGACCGTAAACTTGGATGCGTTACGAGACAGGTAAATCGAAGCACATTTGTGTTCAAAATCCAAACATTACTAGATCACTATCAAGTCGAGCCCAACAAGTTAAATCGTCACTTCGACATGTACCCGCCGACCATATTCAGGGCTGACAGAAGGGTATCTACAGGAACAGAATGCTAATCAACCGCCGTTTTCCGATGTATGCCTCCAGGAGTCGACCTTCTAATATCTATCCCAAATCTTCGTCAACCTCATCTCTTTCGTCTAATCATCATTATGACACCAGTGCGGGATGCCCGTTAGGCTCTACTGGATCGCTGCTAAGGAACCAGTCTCTCTTGTTGAACTTCTTGGCTTCTCTCTCCGCCTCGATAGCATCGTTGTCGGCGTGATGGTCGTCGAGACCCATTCCTATGCCGCTGTCTTCGTGTAACCCCGAGGCGCGCCTTTGTGCTTCAGCAGCCTTGAGAGGCGAGGTGAACCCGGTCTTGAAGTATGGAAGGTCTAGTGGGCCGCCACGAGAGATCTCTGCCATGTCATCGTCATCTTCATCGCCGACATTTGCATTGCCTGCGTTAGCATGTTGTACAGCTGATATAGGAGGTGGCAATTCCGTCGTTGGTGTGAGCAGCGCAGGATTAGGCATAACGGTCGCGGGAGGTAGTAGCGAGTGCTCTGCTTCCGGCTCGGTGTCGGCTCCCGCTGTATTTGGCCTCGAGAGCGTTGGCGACTTTACATGGCTTTCATTGCCAATATCTGCATTCGACCTCTTTCTTTTCCTTTCAAATAGGTTGTTGGAATACTGTCTCGCTTGCTCGTCTTTCTTCTCAGCTTCGCGTAGGTCAAGCGTTCTTTGATCTGCCATTGGTAAAAGAAATCCTTCAAGCTCGGTCATGAATGCGAGCATTTGGTGTGCGAAGTTTTCGAAATACCACCAGGACTGGTAGCTTATTGCGCCGTTCGCGCCGAATTGGTTGAGCATGCTGCGAAAGAATCGTGTCTGCCAATCACTCATGCACTGCGGATGGTGGCCATCGAACATTTCTGGCAGACATTCTAGCCATGCGACAAGGCGTAGGATGAGGTCAGTTGGCGCGTAAGCAGGCGAAAGAAGCCCTTCGCATGGCGTGCGATCTTGATAGAGGTTTGCGAAAGGACTTGTCGGATCTTGCTCTGCAGCGTCAACGAGCTGGTCTGGATCGGGTCGTAGCAGAGCTCGCAAGTCGTGCTTCAGTATTCCATATAAGGTCGATACAGATTCTGGTGGCGCATTGCATTCTTGCATGAGCACGTCTGGTTCTAGCACGGCGCAAGCATCTAACCACATCTGTTGGCGGGTCTGTGGATTCTCAAGCATTCTATTCAGCTGTAATGTTGCCGTTTGCGCAGACCTGAGTTTCTTTAACAGATTTGTAAACCTAGCAGCAGGCACTACCTTGGCAGCAACCACATGAGCAGGACTTTTCTCTTCAAACGAACCGATAAGAGAACCCACTAGTTTTTGGCTGATTCTGTCGAAAGCATTCCAGACAGCTTCAGGTACATCCTGGAGCACTAGTGGTGTCATGTATTTCAGAATTTGTTTGTACATTCGCATGTCGCACTCTTGTATCCAGGGTGCCAGACGTTCGAGATTGAAAAGCTTTGACACAGGCACGGTCATCTTGCCGCTGAATGCTGAGTGATGAGCGAAGAAGGATTTATCTTTACATTTTCGAAAAGCATCAATGACATCGATACAATAGGAGCGATATAAGTCGTGGAGCAGTTTGGCTATATGTTGATCGTAGTTCTCTCCGTCTAGGTACTCGTAAATGTCCGGCAGCTCTATCGGGCTGCCCTGTGAAGATGGCACAGGTTGGCACAAAGTGCTCCGAGACGGCATTGACAGATAGGTAGCAAGCGTGCCCGGCATATTTGGTCTGGCCGAGGGCAGGGTGTGAAGGAGAGTATTTGACAGGTTTGTACGGGGAATGCGTATCATCGGCGTATTTGCATGACGACAATCAACCTTGTAATTAGCCACAGAGCTCACAGGCTGAGCAGGCTCCTGGGTCGATTTTGCTGACATAGGAGCATGATGGGCGGGAAAATCAGCTGTTTCCAGAGACGACAGTCTAGGTGGAAGGACGTTAAGGCTCAAAGGCTTGCTGTTAAGTGGCACCGGGCGACTGTTGGCGGCTGAAGATGCTGGTCTTTCTGGTGCAGAAGCTGTTCCCGGACGATCAAAAGTGTCGAAACCAGGATCATCTCCGGTAGGGACCAATGAAAGATCGACATAATGATACTTTGATTCACCTCTTACTCCCAATCTGCGCGTCTGAACATTAGGGAAAATAATGCGCACGAGTTTGCCAAAGGAGGCGGGGTTCAGTGTAGGTACTCGTTCATTCCCACATCTTTCGGTATATCGAGCGAAGACTCTGTCTCGTCTTACTGATTCAGTACTCCGCTGGCAGGTCTCTTGCAACCAAAGCATAGCGAAAACCTGTTTCGCCTTCTCAGATTTACCCCCAGATCCCTCATTTTTCTGAACTTCCGTGGCGACTTCTCGCAAGGACTTTCCCTGATATTGCTGCAAGAGTCGCCTGAGTTCCTGGTCGTTGGCCATGCTGGAGGAGGCGCCCTTCTTTTTCTTCTGGTTGCCCTCGTTGTTCGAATCTTCGGGCGCTGGCGAACCTTCATAATGTTCGGAATGGTTACGCATGTGATGATGTATTTGAGCGGGCATGCTGTACGCGGCCATGTCTGGATATTGCATAGGCATAGCTTGGATGTTCGAGTAGCCATGCTGTGAGCCCGGTCGCATTTCAGGCTGTGGCACCATCTGAGAAGGATGCACGGCTCGCATGGGCTGCATATGATTTGGATAGGGCATCATTGCAGGATCTATGTTGTGAGGGAATGGTGGTTGTGGCTGTTGTGCCTCGTTGAAGAATGGTTGTTGTTCTACAGGAGCATCCTGCTGTTGACTCGATTGTACAGGCTGAAAAGCATTTCCAACACCAACCGATTGTAAGCTGCCTGTTGATCCTCTGGATTTCGGACGCAGATGACCATGTGATGAAGCAGCAGATGCGGAGCGGGATAACGCTGGAGGTCGCTCCATCGAGTCTTGTCTAGGCCGTGACTGTTTTGTGGATGTATTGGCCATGTTGTCTGTGCGGAAATTTCGAATTTGATTATGGCGGATCTGTGTACACAAACAATGACGCAGGTCAGCTCTTGCGATCTCAGCGATGAGATTGGTGATGCACAGATAGCTCTAACATGCCTTGCGCACGTGGTGCAAATGGAGTATATCTCATGCAATGCGCACAATCCGCTTTCGTTTGAGAGGTGAGGATTTGTTGTGCCTACAAGTGCGCCATCGCCAGTAGGTGGCTGGTTCTCCTCACGACCACAATTTGGCTTGATATACTCGATTTCAACGCGTCTCGTGTGTCGCTAACACTGCTGTCGCGTCAATAGCTACTCTTTGACCAGCTTACAATCGTCTGACCGCCGCGATCGTACTTCGTTAGTGATATGTCAAGCTTGTGCGGATGATTGAGTCTCATCAAAACAAACCGTTACGGAGCGCAACAAAAGTGTGGATTCGTCCGAACTTCTTTCTGATTGGCCACTTCCACCACGTGATCAAGCACCGATTCCTCCGATGTTTTTCTCGGCCCTTCCTCTATACTGCTACTCAGAGCAGTCATGGTGGTGCAACGAAGACAGGAATTTGGGACTCTTGACTAGATCGTGACTCGCGATAGCTGAGCATATGCTCAAAGAAGGTCCCAAGTCTTCGTGCTGACCATCGGGTTCGCAACAAGATCGAATATCCACAGGGGTGAGGGCACTGTATCTTCGAACCAACCGTCGAGGAAGCTATGGCACTGTCTGGCAGCTACTGCCTGTTTGACGTGTGGCTTTCCATCATTACGGCATCTACGCGAGTATTTCAGATCGTCAACCAGGCAAGAGCGATGCATGTTCACGTGACCAAGCAGAATAATGACATGTGACAGACGAACACATTATTGAATCACTTCCATTTCGATTACACGCCATGTCTACATTATTGAAATCCAACATGAAAGATCAGTTCATAGACAACAATCTATGGACATAGGTAGAGCGTAAACCAAGCATGAAACACGTGTAACTATCCGAGCAGAGTGTGCCAACATCTTTTTCGGTAGCTTCTTCGATCGTTGAGCTGACGTAGATCGTGCATGGGGCTTGGCAAGAGACTGACACAATATGCGGCAGGATCAAACCACTGCTGTGATAGGATTACGTCGCTGGTCCTCTTGTAAACACATCAGTGATACCTGTTTCCGTTCAATTGACTGAAATCCTTCTGATTTCTATCTGCTCCTCCAAGTTTGTACTTTCAGGTACCTATCCCAACACAAACATTCAACTATGTCGTTTCAAGACAAGGCACAGCACCAGGTGTCGCAGCTCGACAAGGAGCTGTCGAAGTATCAAGTCCTTAATGACTTCGAAAAGCAGACCAGTGTACCAAAGGTCTATGTAGTCCTGGGTCTGGCCGGCCTATACTTCTTCCTCGTCTTCTTCAACATTGGTGGGGAGTTTCTCGTCAACTTTGCCGGCTTCATTATTCCAGGATACTACTCATTGGACGCTCTTTTTAGCGCCAGCAAAGTAGATGACACTCAGGTATGTCGTCCACACTGTAATGTCTTTTGTGCTGGCACTATACTAACCTTTGTCGCAGTGGTTGACAGTAAGCTTTACCCCTCCCTTGTGGCCGATAAGAGCAAAGAAGTACGCAGAGCTAATTGCAAGTAGTACTGGGTTGTGTATGCCTCCCTTAACGTCCTCGAGAGCCTTGTCAACGCGGTTTACTGGTTCCGTAAGTCCTGCTTAACCCAAGTCCGCTGTGCATAACAACTGACGAGATGTCAGCGTTCTACTACGTCTTCAAGTTTATCCTTGTACTGTGGATGGCTCTACCTGTGACCAATGGTGCTCAAGTCGTCTTCCGATCAGTCATCCAGCCAGTCTTCTCTCGATTCTTCTCCTCCAGCGGCTCAACTGCAGCTGACCTCCGAGCCAAGGCCGACAGTGTTGGAAAGAGTCAGTAAATTCAAGACCAAACTCCACACGAAAACAATTCCGTTGCGCATGCAGGATTTGGCAACCAAAAATATACAATGAGAGATGAGCAATGACATAATGCGCACGATTGCTGCAGGCAAGCACGAAAGAAAATATTGCAAGGCAGCACGATGTTCCGCGATAGGCTGTGGTTAATGTAACGATTGGAGATATCATTCAGGTATAGAATTATCTTTTCCTCGGAACTCTAGAGGACTCGGATTGTGAGTTGATTTGGAGCGTGTTAGGCAGTAAATGAAATTGGTAGACAACCTATGGATTCGACGATACACATATTCTGACCATCGCGTATCAGAATCCTGTGATATCTCTCCAACGATGGTTGTTCTAGCTCCCTCCGATCTGCTTGCAAACAAGTCGCCTAACGCTGAGTTCTTGCAACGGCTCAAGTTCCAGGAGCGCCGTTCTGATGACTTAGGTCCAGCTACCAAACCCTTTATCTAGAGACTGCTGCTGCTTAGGGTTGACCAGTATCTTATACGGGAAAGGGTTTTGTTCGCTTGTCACGATAGGAGGGATATGATCCTTGTCCCTATTGACTACTGCCACGATCTTCATGGCAGCTTTCTGCAATGAGGACTCCATCGCTCTGCGCACTTTGATACGATCTCCACAAGTTAGCGAAATCATCAACAACAGCGGCAACGAGACATACCAGCTTCCGTCCTGGGCTTCGCCAAAATAACCTGCACAACCCATTCTTCCCAGCAAACCTCCTCTTCTGTTTGATGCGTACCCCCTAGCCTACCCAGCCAACCACCTGTAGCTGTTTTGCGGCGTTTGCGGTCATACAGCCGGACGACAATCTCCCCTCGTGAGCTGGCAGCACTTGTGGACGATGGTGAAGTCAATTGGCCGACCAGAGTGGCTGTATGTGCATCGATTGCAGCTGATACTTCAGGTGGATCAAGCACTGCCGGGAGTGGCACAGGGAGCGACTCCTGGGTCCGCGAGCTGCCGTACGACGTCGAAGTTGGTCTATACAGCGACGGTCTGATAGACGGGAAGTATCTGTGAAAAAAGATTGTATGTAGTACGCCTGTGCCGGCGCTGTTAGCTAAGATTCCTGATCACTTTCTGTCTCTCCAGTTCAATATTGCGGCATCTACGAGATCTTGTGGTGCATGTACCTTTCACGATGTCCCTGACAAAGTTCTGATCCGAAAATACTTCCAGCACGTATTCTCTAGGTGCATTTGCCATCGTTGGTAATACAACCACGGCTAGGCTGTACGATGGCGGGGCTCGCAATCAGTACTTTCTTACACAAAGGGATAACTCGGCTAGCCAGCGACGGGCGCCGAATTGACAAGGGCAAGTCATAACATTGCGACACGAAAGTCTTTGCATTCAATTTTCCGACTCATCACACTGTACGCATCAGTGTCTACCAGGTAGCAGAAAGGACAAAATCAATCCCTTCGTTAACCGGCTGCTGGCCTAGAAGCCCACTTGGGCTCGTCAACGTCATTGAGGTTAGCGTACCTACCAGCGCTGCAATCGTGGGCGGCTTCACCAGCCCCAGATTGACCCAGCCGGAGGATGAAAACGCCATAGATCCGTAGAATCTTCAAAGGGCAGCCGAGGCACAAGCCACAGCTAATTCACCCTACGTGTGCTTCATTGCCGTTCTGGTGAGACGTTCATATCCAAAAGTCCTGCAGAGGAAACAGCTTGTTGACTGCAAACGCGCCTGCCTGTTCATACCCAACCCAAGCATCATCGAATCGGACCTTCCTACCGTCATGTCGCGACTGCCTCCTTCACTTCCTTCACGATAAGAGACCAGAATCAACCATGTTTTCAGCCACGCGGCGCTGGTTGCGAAAGAATAGGACAGGAATTGCGATTGGAGCAGCTGCTATCGGTGGTACATATCTGGTAGGCCAATATGTGCTTGGAAAGATCAATGATGCTCGTGAACGCGCAGCATTGGATAAAATAGCCAAGGAGAAGTAGGCACTTGGTCGATAAACATTCAGGTCTGTTACTGACTGTCCCACAGCATCCGTAGGCGATTTGAACAAAATCAAATTGATTGTTCGATAACGGTATTGGCCCTCCTACCGACTTTGACAGAGAACATCATCGATGCGCTGCCCGCGGAGCAGCTAACGCAAGAGCTACAACAGAAAAAGGCTGAGCGCCAGCAACGTGCTGCCGATGGTGTAGCTCCATCAGAAGTGTCATCCATGCGAGATGGCGATACAGCGAGTTTATCGAGTTTCCAGACTGGCAGCTTTATGCACACAAGCCAGCTGGATCAAAGTGGCATACCACGACCAAGGAGAACCAAAGCACAGCTATGGAATGAGCTGAAGATTACCTCTATCGTTCGCGCTTTTACTCTGATCTATTCTCTATCTCTACTCATCCTCCTCACACGCATCCAGCTCAATCTGCTTGGTCGATTGAACTACTTATCGTCCGTGGTCTCGCTTTCGCAACCACCTCCACCGGAGAGGGCCAATTCTATTTCTCTGGAAAACCACGAAGACCTTGGCATTGCGAACTTCGGCAATGATTTCGAGACGAATCGTCGCTTTCTGACGTTCTCCTGGTATCTGTTGCATCGTGGTTATGCTCAGATCATGGCAAAGGTGAGAACTGCGGTCGAGGAGGTCTTTGGCAATATTTCGCCCAACGAGGGCATATCGCAGCAGAGATTGAGCGAGCTTGTCCTCGAGGTGAGAAAGAAAGTGGAAGGAGCCACCGAGCAAGAGCGCTACAACACAAGGTGGTTGCCATATGTGCTGCCACCACGAGAAGATGAGGAGTCTGTCCTCGTAGAGTCAGGTGTAATCACCCCACCGAGCACTTCTTCTGGTAATGAAGGGGATAATGATTCACCGCCAGCTTCGAAACGCACCTCATACGTCGACACATCAGCTGGTCCCCTGAGACGCTTGCTAGATGAGGCAGCTGATCTTGTGGACTCCCCATCGTTCTCGAGACTCAATATGCTCATCCTGAACTCGATGTTTACGTATCTTATCGACCACAAAGTTATAGCACAAGCCTTTCCCAACCAAAACGCTTCGCAAACCTTCGATCCTTCCCAGCATCCGCGGATACAGGAACTCGACTCTGCGGTGACAGTCGTTCCAGGCGAGCAACGGGTCAAACTAGCTTCGATATTAGCTATCCTGACGAGACAAGCACATACGATTGGCAATGGCAGCAACCCACCCAATGAGTATCTGTCACACGTTGACGCAGAGGTGAAAGAGCTAGATTCATTCGCAGCTGTGATATATACAAGCAATATAGAAGCTGGCATTGACCAACAACAGCAGCAGGAAGCGTACCAGAACAGTGGTCTCAAGGCTACGGACGGATTCGCCGTGTCTGATATTGGACAGACACCAGCCGAGGAGATTGTACAAAGCAAGCTAGAAAGTGCTTGGGAGAAAGTGACAGGCAGTGTGATTTCTTCAAGATAATTCAATGCTCAAATACCAAAGACCTATGGTCAACTCCATTATTGAGAACATCAGCTTGAGCTCGACAAGAGCGGCTCCCTTTCGCCACTCTTTCCATTGTCCTTCTTCTTGCCGTTACCCTGCTCTCCCTCCTCATCCTGCTTCTCTGGCAGATTCCTGAACGATCCACCATCAACTTTCAGAACGTTCCAAGTTCCTTCGTCTGCAGCCTTTGTGAAAAATTCCTGATTCTCTTCGAAAGATCTGTTCCCACTCTCAGGGCAGTACAGATATGTCGTCACATAAGCGAAAGCATTCGTTGCCGCAAAGACGAGGAAAAGCCAGTGATCCAGGTTATTGAACAAAATAGGTGTCAAAAGGGTCACAGCGAAATTTGCCAGACCCCAAACCACGACTGAAATCGCTGAGCCTTGAGCACGTGCCGATGAAGGGTAGATCTCCGTTGGTATAAGCCACGGCGGTACGAGCCAGCCTATCCCAAAGATCGCTGTTGCAAGGTATAAAACAACGATTCCAGGTATGCCGGTTGCGAGCAGAGGAATGCCCAATTTGTCCTTGTTCGTTGCCAAACCACCGAGGACTGTGAGTATTGCGAAGGAGACAGCGAGCCACAGTGCACCACGTACTAGCAGGAAGCGTCGACCTTTGCTGTCAATCAGTATCCATGCGAAAGTCATCATGCCAAGGTAGAATAGGTAGTTCCCCATTGTGATGAATTCGGCCTTAGTGACGCCGAAGCCAAGAAGTTCGAAAATCTAGGAGAATCAGTTAGATTACAGTGTTTCATGGTTGAGGAACGAAGTCTTACCTGTGGACCGTACACGGACACCGCACCGTATCCAGTCAACGCCTGATTGACCTGTCCCATAATGGGTCCAACCAGGGTAGGATGAAATTGTGTTCGACCAGGGATGAGCATATCAGCATAGCTCACCGTACCGTCTTTCTCTTCCTGCTCGTGTGCCTCCTTCAACTCCCCGATCTTGTCGTCAACCTGATCCTGACCAAACACCTTGGCAATCGACTCCTTTGCTTGCTCGTCCTTCTCATGAAGCACAAGCCATCTTGGTGTCTCGGGGAGCAAAGTCGTGCCGGAGAACAGCAGAACCGGAAATATTTGCATGCATACGATCGGTGTTCGCCAAGCCCATGGATGATATTTGCCCAATGTCTGAGTCACAGCGATATTAATGATGAATGCTAGATTCAGACCCAAAATATTTGCCTGAAATTCCTGGGCAAGTGCTGTACCACGTGCATCATCCTCAGACAGTTCAGAAGTATACACCGGCACTACGGCATCAAGGCCGCCAACTCCTAGTCCCATAATGACTCGACCGGCAAGCATGACAGGAAGACCCGGTACCGCTCCCCAACCAGCAATGAACATGATCAAATTGCCGAGTGCAGCGGTACCGACACATGTTAGCACGCCTGGTCGTCGTCCGTAGGCGTCTCCGAAGCGGGAGGCAATTACTGCACCTACAGCACAACCCAAATAGTAGACCGAAACTATGATACCAACCATAGGGTCTTCCTCTGAGATGCCCATGGTGCTGAGGTAGTCGTAATTGGTGTTGATGAGAGACATCATACCCTGGTCATAGCCATACAGAGCTATGGCCGTGCTCGAGAAGAGCACGACTTGTGTCTGCTTGTTCTTCAGCCATTGGAACATTGTGGCTTCCCTTACTGTCTGAGGTCAGACGTATGAGATCTAGCAATGCTGATTGGCTCCACCTGTGAGATCTGATCAGATCCGAGATCTCGGATGCTGTAGACGAGCTGTAATCGAAGTCTTACTTCTGTCAGACTGCCATAAACCGAATCTGGTGGTTTCTATGTCAATACTGATATTGACATGATGTTTGGAACATAAGAGCTTTCGCATCTAAATTTTGACTTTCTGTAATGAGCTTTGCCAGATCTAGCAGCTCGCAAAATTGCTTTGCAAGAGTCTCGTGCCATGGACCATGCCGTGGTGACGTCGGATTGCGTCGTGAGTGGACTTCTCGGGCGTGGTAGGTGACATTTGCAAATGCTCGTGATTGGTGGTACCAGGTCATGGATAGTAAAGTGTGGTGGCTAGTGAGATATTCTAACATCCCATGATCGAGGTCAGATCGAGGACGTCTGTTGTCCTTGGCCTGTATTTTGCATGTCCAGGTCGCGAGCATCCTTGGAAGCTTACACAGAGCACGAGTCGTCGACGTTGGGTCCCGGTAATTAATGATTGATAATACTACAACCTGGGTACCTAGGGAGCTTTTTGCACCGCGTAGTACCGGGCTTGAAGCCTGGAAGAGTTTAGGAATAAATTTCTTATCTATCTGAGGTAAGTACCCAGGTAGAAACTGAACAACTAATACGGTCAACAACGAAGCTGTAGAAATCGCTCTTGAGAATATCGGGATTAATCTGACGAGAATTGCTTAGCAGTTTGTCTGTTGAAAATTTTTGTAAGTCTACTGAAATGCTTGCTCGCTGGAGAAAACTATCTTGACGCATATCTCATAATGCTATCCTCGTACCATACGACGACACAGGTGAGCCTGAAAGCATGACCTGGAAAGTCTTGAAAGCGATATTTGTTTTGTAAGATCGTGCTTGTAGCGCCTACAACACTGCACGAATTCATTTCTTCTCTGACTGGACCTGTTTGACGCACTCAACGACTTTGGAGTAGAGTGGGTGATCCTTCTCAAGACCGCAGAGTGTGGTGGTAGCCTCTTCGGCTGACTGCTCGGACATGATCTTTGCAAGCTCTTTGCTCTCCTCGTCACCTTCCACATTCTGGAATCGGAGAGCCATAGTAACACCCTTCAGGAGAGCTTTGACGTCGTAGCCTTGTTCAGCTAGCTGGGCAGCTGGACCAATGAATCGCTCCTTTCGGCCAAGCTTTCGGATTGGAGCTCGACCAACTCGAACAGGAACATCCTCAAGAGATGGATTGGAGATTCTGGTGATGATTGTGTTGACGTACTTCTCTTGCTCTTCCTTGGCAATACCGTGCTTGCCTGTGATCAAGTGTGCCGTCTCCTCAAGAGCGTCGTGGACTTCCTTCTTGATTTCTTCGTCGGCCATAGCCTCGTGTATTGTCTTCATACCCTTGTAGTATCCGAAGTAAGCAGCAGTGGCGTGGGAGGTATTCACTGTGAACAGCTTTCGCTCGATGTACGGCTCGAGGTTGTCGACCCAGTGGATACCCTTGACGTCTGGAGGACCATTCTTGAAGCCCGTGGTCTCGACACACCACTCGTAGAATGTCTCGATGGTGACGTTGAGACCGGCATCAGCTGGCTGAGTTGGGACAATTCTGTCGATAGCAGAGTTACCAAATTCAGCTCGCTTGGCAATGTCGTTCTTTACGCTCTCTTCCATGTTCTTTGGATCAACAATGAACTCACGGAGTCTATCCGTGGCGTTGATCATATTCTCACATGCAATGACAGCGAGTGGGTTCGACTTGGTTCTCTTAGCGATACCGTCGGCAATTGGTTTAGCGATAAACTTGAGAACATTTGGTCCAACTGCGCAGGTGACAATGTCAGCATTAGCAATGGCATCAACAGTGCCTGGCATATCATGCTTGGAATTGATGGCTCTGTAGTTCTTGATTGTCTTGGTTTTCTTGCCCTCGGCACCAACTTCTGTGATTGTGTACGTCTTAGTGTTGTTGATATCGTCAATGAGTTTGTCGACAACATCAACGAAGATGACTTCGTAGCCAGAGTCGTGCAGCAGCTCAGCAATGAAACCTCGACCGATGTTGCCACCGCCAAAGTGTACAGCTGATTTGCCAGACATCTTGTGTTGAGTCGTTCCTATAGAGTATCTTTTCTGTGGTGGGGTTTCTGAAGCTGATCAGTAAGAGTTAGAAGTCTGCAAAGTCAGCTGCTCACCTTAAAGGTCTTCCAAGCTGATGTTTGGAAGAAGGCAGATTTTGCAGAAATCAATCACAAATGTTTGGTTGTAGTAGGGTGAGAAGAAAGACTGTGTTGACGGTGAGCAAGGTGTCCTGCAACAAAGGAAGGCCCGCCTGCACTTTTTGAATCGAGGAAACAACGACCCCGCTTGACGACAGCCAAGAAGCTAAGAACTACGGCTGCAGCCGCGTTTTGCGAGTGACCTGCCAATCAACTATCGTTGTGCTTAAAATTACCTTACTGGAAAAGTGAAGCCTGGTTGAACTTTTACTCACTTTGCACGAAGCAGTTGATTGTGTTTATTGCACTTCCTAAAACTCTGCTCGACGTAATCAAAGGAAAGCACACTCTCAATGAATATTTCGTGTTGGAGTATCGAGCTACGAAGCACAACGGACCAATAGCAGTCTCGAGCAATGACACGTGACATCCATATTCGCGGAGTCGAGCTAGATGTAACTCGAAGAATGTCGGTGAATAATTCTCGTATTTCAGTATCTTCCCCTCCAGAAGTTGTCGTACCAGCCACCCCGGAACAACACACCCTTCGATATACCAAAAACGGTGTCACCACTGCCCGAGCCTTACCAGGTGGTCAAGATCCGTTATCCAAGATAGTTAGTGCTAGGAATCACACGCTTAGGCAGCAGCAGCTTGTAGATTCCCAAGGAAATCCTTTAACCTTTGACGTCTCGAAGTCCTGCCTCCTTTCCTGTCACTGTTTACTGGCCGTGAAGGACTAGTGCTGCCTGAGCTCGACGTGCTGTTTGTCCCTCTCCGTCGTGCTCGTACCACACTATATAGACCTTTGACCTTCGAGATCTTGTCCGACGACGCCGTTGATCGTCTGATCAGGCGGGCGCTGCGTCGTGGTGGTGATCTTATGTCCTGTGGCGTTGTGTCTTGCAAGGCTGCCTGCTTGACTTCGGCAACTCTCTCTTTCATTTCTGGCGTAGCTTGAGCTGAAAGCAGAACAGCTGTAACACTTCGTCTGAGATGGTCCATCCTGGTGAGCTTCATTCTCTGTATCTTGCCGCTGCCTGTCCGGGGTATTTCTTCCACAAAACATATGCCACCATCCAGCGCTTTATAGCTTGCTAGTCTTTCCCGACTGTACTGATATACTTCATCAGCAGTGACCATGTCAGCCTCTCTTAACCTCTTCTCCCTAACGACGTATGCTCGTGGCACTTCATCCACGCCGTTCTGAGCTATAGAACCACACACGGCTACGTCAGCGATTAGCGGGTGTTGGAGCAATACAGCTTCAAGCTCCGCCGGAGCAACCTGCCAACCTCGAACTTTAATCAGCTCTTTCGCGCGTCCAACAACATAGAGCTTTCCTTCCCTCAGTGTACATATGTCTCCTGTTCTAAACCAATCTTTCTCGTCTTCCGCGAACTTCATGTTTCGATAGCCGAGCATAATACCTGGAGAGCGAATATATAGCTCACCAGGCTCTTGTGGAATCAAAACCAAGTCACCATTTGCATCCACAAGCTTGCCTTCGTAACCCCTGACAAGCCTGCCGATAGACCCTGTCTCATCGTGGTCTCCCAACCGCATCATCGTAGCAACTCCGATCTCGGTCATTCCCCAGACCGAAGACATTGTACCACCAGTGAGCAGAGACCTCATCTTATTGATGCTGGCAGCCTCGCAAGGAGCGCCGCCAACGCCAGCCCATCGAACTGATCTCATCAAATGCCTCACATTCAAGCTTGAGCTGATCGTTCTCATCAGCATAGGTGGTGTCATACATGTATCTGTGATCTGATAGCGATCATGGTTCTGTAGATAGTTCTCAAGCTGAAATCGCCTCATTATATAAGTTCTGTCGCCATATCTTGTGGGCTGGACGAACGCGAACGATGTTGCAAAAAGATGGAATAGTGGGAGGGCCATCAGCCTCTGGACCTGGTACGGTTTCTGCTCGTGTAGCATGATTTGATGTGCTACCAGATTGAAGTGTGATATCATAGCCAGCTTCGGCAATCCTGTCGTTCCAGATGTGGGATAGAGTGCAGCAGCTGTTTCTTTGGCGTCAGCGACCGCGTTAATGGTGCACCAATCCTCTTCACCATGACAGAGCAGGTCCGTAAAAGATCGAATTACTTGGTTGAGTTTCGCAGCTTCGGCACAACCCCACCAGACAGACGGTAAAGCTGTATATAATTGGAAAGTGTCCAGATCAAGAACGAAGACATTCTCTTTCGGTATGTTTCGTTGATCGCAGACTTTCAATATCACGGGCAACGATGACGTCCCTGTTATAATGAACTTTGGGTTGCCAAGCTCGACGAGGTGATCAACCTCGTACTGTTGGTTTGCTGGGTTTGAGCCAAACCATATTCCTCCACTTCCTACTATAGCATTGAACAAGGCTGGATAAATATACTAATGCAAAGTGTGAGAACCAGTACTTGGTAGATGCTCAGTATGCTCACCGAATTGGCCATATGGCACATGACTGATTCGCCACGTTGCAATCCATACTGCCGAAAGCCTGCGATCAATTTGCGCACCAAATTTTTGCATGATGAATAGGTCAGAAACCGAGAAGGGTCGTCCGCATCAATTAGGATCGGAGTGTCGTTATCGACTGGGCCCTGTTGGGCAAAGCTGAAAGACACGATGTCTTGCACAGGCACTTCCACAGAGCCTTCAATCGAGGCAAAAGCCATGATAAGTCGGAACAATATGTGACAGATTGAACCAGAACTTCCGGGTTCAAACCGTAGCTACCTTTGGCAGTGGTTAGATCTGGTGCAGTCGCGATGATGATAGATATCGAATTCCTTTCGGATAAGCACAGATAAGGCACATCTCTCATCCTTGGTCCTTTGAATGTAGTGGACTATTCAACGCATGCGACAATCACTAACCCACTAGTTGGAGTGGCCCCATCAATGCACTATATCATGTGGATTCAGTGAACAATGGATTCCCTGCTTTGCCAGGCACATAGAGCCGAAAATCATTCTCTGGACGGCGGCCAGAGAAAGAGACATCGTGGATCATCCAAGGTTCTGACTCTCCTGACTGGATTTGGCATGGCTAGTGCGAGGTGAGACTGCAGAGATATGTGAGGATGAAAAGCTTGTGTGGCCTAAGCTAGCAGACCAGGATAAGCGATGCTTGCGGCGATGCAGCACTTCGAAAACATGCCTCTTGGTAGGTACGCAATTGGAACTCATAAGAAGTCATGCCTTGCGTTTGTCGTCAGCACTTGCTCGTGGCATGCACGAATTTGTCATGCTGAGCGCGCAAGGTCTCGAAACGACTATCCCTTCCTCTAATATGACTGTGCGTCCTAATTGGGTGAGTATTTCTGGCTTCTGAGACGGAAAGCACGCTGGCCTCGTGCCCTGAATCCTTCGTCATCAAACCTCAGGAGTGGTGCCGGAACAAGTCGTCCCAGGGTCGGGACCTGCTTGGGCATCAAAATGGCGACGGCTTTACGATGTCTAACAAGTCGGATTAGCTGCATATGTCCGTATACTGCATGTCTTCGATTGAATACAAGACCTCGGCCAAAAGCTACTGAATAATGTCAAGGGTGGCGCGCCTAACGTGTCATGCAGGCCATGGAGCAAATCATGTGGAGCATGGAACGCATATGGAGTCGCTGTACGATTTAAGATGCTCGACTATCTGTAGTGCGATGCAGCTATGTGCACCGTACAGCTTCTCGAATGATAAGATTGGTCCGCTATCTCGATTTACTATTGAAGAATACACGAGGGGTAACTATCATTGTATCGATACAGTGCAGCACGAGGTCTGCCTCGAACAAGATAGCTATTTAGTAGTGCGATTTTCAGTCACGGGCAATAACATTGTGTATGCTATACTTCCGCTCACGATTGAGGAGCCTACCAGGGGGAGGGTCGGTACAGAGATAGTATACTACTCAAACAAGCAATTGTGGCGCTCATGCGGGCCAGAATGTGCTTCGGCTAACATCGACTTCCCGCCCCCAAGTAAGTGGTGTGCTGTAGCCACTTCAAGCTCGACTGAACATACCCAGTACTTGCAAGAAGTCTACTATGCCGATGCAGAATCCACTCTCACTGCTACCTCGCAGTTCTGGTGTTTACGCTCCGGAGTGAGGCTTGATCTAGCAAAAGGTGCGATTTGGCCTTACTAGGGTGATCGCGGTGGAGGGATCAACAACTAGAAGACTATGGAGATGAAGATATATTTGGCCTACAAAGAAAATGAAAGGCATGCTACACCAGACTCTATTGGACCAATGGAGGCCGTTCAGTGCTGCTTACTCTAAGGAGCTCAGACTATGCATCAGTACCGTCACTAACGCATGTCGAGTATACCAGTAGGGCAGGGGCACTAAAATGAAGCCCAAGTCAACCCGGTTCAATCATATCGAAATCCAAAATAGCTTTATCGATCGTGCCTGCATCTTGTGCGGGTGTGACTGCCGCGAGAAATAACGGTGGTAGACTTCAACGGATGCACTTGCTTGAAAATTCACTGCCACTAATGGACCCTGAGCGTTACTAGCAATAGTGCCAGTGGTGAGAGCTGACCTTCACTTTCACTTACCTAAGAAAATGCTTCCTTGTACTGCACGTTGTTGATTGTCGCTTTTACTTACCTAGGAATATACCCTTGTGGCCCACACGCCAGCGACCAGCCCTCGTACGAATTGCTGATCTTAGGTGTTCTTCTTCGACCGGAATTGGCTTCACATTCCATGCAGTACCTTGAAGAAACCACACACTAAACGTGAGCATGGACTGTCAGGAGCAGAAGATCATCACGTCGTCGACAGCAGCAATTTTTTCGCGCGCACGACCCTCTTCAGAAATCTCGAATACAGCTTTGCATGATGCCGATGCAAGCAAAGAAGCCACAGCGCAAAGCAACGTGACCGCAAGCGAGAAGTCCGTGCCAGTCAGAGAGTCAGCCGCCAGCAGCTTCGACCTCGATATTGAGAAGCAAGAAGAGTACCAACCCAAGCCAGGCTTCTACAGCTGGGTTCGCTGGACCGCATTGAACACCTATCGACGACTCTTCTCCATCGTCTTTGTCGCCAACTTGATCGCTTATATCTATGTTTGGTCGCGACAACGAGAATTGTTGACCTTCATCAACGGTGCAGCTGCAAATCTTCTTGTCTGTGGCCTAGCCCGCCAGCCTTTGGTGACCAACTCCTTCTACACGATCGCCTGCCAGCTCCCTAAATCAGCACCGTTACTCCTGCGCAAGCTGGCTGCCAAGGTATACACATTCGCTGGTGTCCATTCTGGCACGGGAGTGTCTTGCTGTGTGTGGTATATCACATTTGTGGGATTTCTCACTTACCAATACATGAAGGATCTTCCGCATGATGCTGCGATCACGGCAGTGCTAGTCTTGGCTTACCTTGTCATGGTACTGCTCTGTGGCATCGTCGTGGCAGCCTACCCTGCAATACGCACAAAGTACCACGATTACTTTGAATGGATTCATCGTTTCAGTGGTTGGGCAGCCATACTCATGTTTTGGCCTTTGCTGCTCACTTACTCTTCGACCCAGCGGCCATCCATGGGTGGCTTCCTTGTTCGACAGCCAACCTTCTGGATTCTGGTTGTACTGACCGCTGCTATCATACAGCCATGGACGAAGTTACGGAAAGTCAAGGTCACCCCTGAAAAGCTGTCAAGCCACGCAATTCGACTGCATTTCGATTTCGCGAATCCGAAACTTGGTCAAGGAATCAGTATATCTAGACATCCGTTGCGAGACTGGTGAGCAACCTTCATCCAGCCAGATGTACGTGCTAACAATCGAGCAGGCATTCGTTTGCTTCCTTCACTGATCGTCACGATTCCCCTGATTCGAAGTTCTCACTTGTGGTTAGCAAAGCTGGCGACTTCACTGGTGGCATTATTGCAGATCCACCGCAATACATCTGGAAACGCAGCATTCCAGTGTATGGCTTCGGCAAAGTCATGACTTTGTATTCACGCATGATCCTGGTTACCACTGGTAGTGGAATAGGACCTTGTCTCTCCTTCCTTGGCGACCTTGAAAGTGCACCAACGATGAGGGTGGTATGGCAGACACGAACGCCGCAGCAAACTTATGGCAAACGAGTCATCGATCTTGTGCACAAGATGGATCCAAATCCGTTGATTCTTGATACCACGCAAGGTGGACGCATCGATATGCTCCCCTATGTGATCAAACTGTACAAGGAGTTCAATGCCGAGGCTGTCTGCGTGATCTCGAATCCAAAAATGACCAAGCATTTGGTTTTCGAGCTCGAACGACGGGGCATATTGGCTATGGGCCCAATATTCGACTCCTGAGTTCGATAGAGACGACACAATGGTGTACGTAGAACAAGCTGAATATCGTACTACTCTAGTCTCTGCGAAGACATCGATTAGGTTCTCGCGATGAACATATGAGATTTAGCGTCATCAAACGATGATCATCCCTAGGCGTTTGCGGCACGATATTGACAGATGATCGTGAGCTACTGCTATTGCAAAAAATCTCACATGTGACAAACAATGCTGGTGAGCATTAAGATGAGACGATCGACAAACCTAGCGATGCGCATAGCTCATTGAGGAAAGCAGCATCCACTCAGTGCTACCCAAGCTAGAGTACAGACATCTGCACACGTCCCGTACTAGATTAGAGTTTCAGACCAGCCTTTACTGGCGGTGCAGAGCTGCCTTGGTGGTCACGAGCCTGCACGTAGCAAACGGGAATAGAGCTTCTGCTAAACCCACCGCAGCATCAGGTAGTGTTCTTCTAAGTCCAATGGAATGTATCACATATTGCAGCGAACACTATTTTCATGTGTTGTCTTCTCCACAAGAATAGCTCGCACGATGAACAGATGGTTGCAAGCCGGGGCTTTGTCTACGGATGCAGAGACAGCATTCCCGTAAGCGAATGTGGAGATCCTGGAACCATACTGCCAGCTGGTCTTCGCTACCAACAGAGAGGCGATGCAGTGCCGCATATAGTCATCTAGATTAGCGAAAGATTTGCCGAAGCGCCTACGCATATCTGCTAGGATGTCCAGCGCTTCGCATAATCACTTGACCTATGTTATTTGGCCAAAATATTAAGGTCTACAGCTCATGTACTCCATACTATCTTACAAGGAAGGCTGAGAAGAAGCCCCGAGACGTACTGTGCCTCAAGAGATTCTCTTCGGATTAGTTGACCATCATCTTGTGGACGGCGATAGCTAGACTTGACTTGTAGCTGCAACCGTGAATTACTGGATTGAGAGTCTGGGGTTGAGGACTAACGCAGCTCTGCCAGGTACAGGCTTCCTGCACCTATCGACCCCAGGTGGAAACTGCCAGCTGTACTTCGGGTAGGACAATGGCATACATCCCCACTGTCGGCAGCTAAGTCTTGGTCACACCAAAAGATTCCCAGTTGTGTTACCATCCCGCGTTTGTGCAATCGACCAGTGCTAGAATGTATCCATCCAGACGTGCTTTACCGTCCAGCTTTGACCTGATAGTATTTACTTCCCGCCTCCAGGACCCAGCTCTTCTCGACCTCGCTGATGTCTTTTATAAATATCTTGTCTCCAGTCTGCAACAGTTCATGAAACAGCACGTAATCCGCCTTACGATTAAACATGAGACTTGTAGGATGAGCATACATGACCACAGAGTCTTGTTTCGACTGGCCGACCAGTGGCCTGAATGTACCGTCCATCTGATTCATTCGTGCCACATTCATGAAATACCCTGCGGTTAAGCACTTCAGTATTCGAATCGAGATGTCGGCCGCAGGCTGATAATTCGTACTTGTGGACTCGTCTTCGAACCTGACACCAAATCCGTGCAAAGAGCGTTTGAGTTGAGCACGAATAGCTACAGCCTTACTCATCGCATTGTGGCTGAGGAAGTGTTGCTGGCACCATCGTTGATCACCCTGACCTTTTATCATAGCGGTATAAATGTTGAGGTATGTCAAGTGGTCCCCAACCGAAGCAGCAAATTTGCGACGCGCAAGCTCTGTTGCCGAGCGCCGGTCATCGTGCTCGAACCAGATATTTGTAGTTCCCGTCGATTGCAAACTGCACATCGCAGCTATTGTAAGCAGCTCTGAGGTACAGGCAAAGTCTGGATTCGTGGACGTCAGAAGCGCTTTCGCCATCATAGGTGGAAGAGCAATTTCTGCCATGCGTGTGCCGAGTGGTTTTGTGAGCTTTGCATAGTCATCTAGGGCCTCCAAAGCACTTAACACTTCCAATCCTCGAGCCATAATCTTCGCAGATGGTGGTGTAAGGTAGGGAAATGTGGCCACATTGTCAATACCTAATGCCTTGAGTTGTAGGATAACTGGTGCCAGATTGCTTCGCTGAATTTCTGGCGTTGTGCTTCGAGGCAGAGACTGAAATGCGATGTTAGTGTAGAGACGATAGCATTTACCGGGCCGGATCCTTCCAGCTCGACCAGCACGCTGTGTCGCTGATGCCTGAGATGTTGGAACTTTTGTAAGTGCTTCAATGTTTGTGAAAGGGCTGTAAATTCGTTCCTTCACAAAGCCACAGTCGATCACATACACGATACCATCAATAGTGACTGATGTCTCGGCCACGTTCGTGCTCAGAATGACTTTGCGAGTGTTCTCTGCAGCTGGTGAAAAGACATACATCTGTTCAGCTTGATTGAGCCCTGCATACAGTGGAAGTGGTTGTAATGCTTGGGCACTTGGTAAGATAGTACGTGTATGTTCGACAAGAAGTTCCATGCCTCTGAGTATCTCGTCTCGACCGGTTAGAAATATGAGAACGTCACCCGGGCCTTCGCTTGTGTGAATGGCTATAGCCGTCTTGACCGCTTGCGATACATAGTCGTCAATCGCATCGTTAAGATAGTGAACATCCACTGGATAGGAGCGACCCGAAAGCGCTACAATCCGACAGTTTGGTCCATCCTGAGAATCTTCCTGAAAAAACTGAACAATCTTCTCCGCCTCGATCGTAGCACTGCTAACTAGAATCTTCAATTCTGGCCGCGACTTCTGAATCTTCTTCAACAAGCCAAGTAGAATATCAGAGCTGAGAGATCGTTCATGAGCTTCATCAACCACAATGACGGAGTACTGAGTCAACAGAGGATTTTGCAACGCTTCTTGCAATAACATGCCATCGGTCAAGAACTTTATTCGTGTCTGGGCCGATACCTGATCATCGAAACGCACGCCATAGCCTACTTCATTGCCCAGCTGACATCTCATCTCAGTTGCCACCCTTTGGGCTAGAGTAATCGCTGCAAGTCTTCTTGGCTTCGGTCCTGTCAAATACTGCTTGCTCGTGCACCACAATCTCACTCACCTACCTGTGTCACTGCTATCATTCTTCCACCCTTCGTCCAACCGGCTTGGTCCAGATATTGTGGTAATTGAGTACTTTTGCCTGATCCAGTTTCGCCCACAACAACTGTGACAGAGTGCTGCTCAACCACATATTGAAGGCTTCGCTTGTGTTTAGCTATCGGCAACAGAGAGACAGGCTTTGTTAAGAAAGACAGATCGAAATCAGCCATGCTCGTCAAATGTGCTGATTTATAACATCGAGACCTGCTTCTAAATTTGCTAGCGCCCCGTCATTTCTCCTTCAACGATTCTGTAGTCAATGACCTTGAATTGTGAGATTTTGCCAATACGTACATCGAGAAGAGCACAAGGCTACCAGTCTGAATATGGTAGTTGTGCCTTAGGCACCAGAGAGGCATACCGTCATCGCCGAGATCAGGGATCATCAGCTGCATGTGGCACGAAGTGAATGAAGGCTGCACAATTTAGACCACACCAGCCACAGTTGGGCTTCTTTGATTGAAGATTTTTACAACTGTTATGGCTACTCTCACTCCTGAAAAGCAAGTACGTGCACCTTGAATCTCTATACACAAGATAAACACTCAACGTTTGTGTTAATTAGGATTCTCCAATCTCACCAGTCGAAGGTGAACCCGAGTCTCCCACAACTGCGCAACCACTAGACTTCTCAGACGAGGAGCATCTTAACGCACCAACGCCAAGTAAGATGTCTGCCACTGAGAGCACGACTAAACCTGAACCACCGCCAAAGGATGAGCAAGCTCCTCCTAAACCTCCACGCCCGATGAGTCCAAGAGCACAAGCAGAACAAACACTGAAAGAGGCCTTTCCTACCATCGATACTGGCGTGATCAAAGCTATTCTCACAGCTAGCAGCGGCAATGTTGAACCTGCATTCGCAGCTCTACTGGAGATGAGTGATCCAGATGCTGCACAACGAGAGCAGCCACCGCCACGGCCACCACGGCCTGCACAGCAGCAACAGCAACAGCAACCCACCGCGCAGATGAGTCAGCTTGAAGCAGACGAATTATATGCACGACAACTCGCAGAGCAGTACGAAAGCCCGCGACCATCTCAACAGCGCGACAGATACAATTCGAATCTCCAAGGATCCAGGCAGGGCAGACCAGGAGCACATCCCAATCCAGATGACCCACAGTACCACTGGCGTTCGTTTGTAGATGGTGCGCAAGAGTTCCGCAAAGAGCTGAACGAAGCCGCTAATGAAATTTGGACAGACGACCTTCCCGAGATACGCGACAATATCCGTAAAGGGTTCTTCGAAACCCAGAAAACAGTGAATAGCTGGATCTCGAATTTCAAGAAGAATTTCGAAGAGAAGGACGAAGAAGTGGATCCTACCGCACAGAACACGGCTCAGAACAGGGGACAGCCACAGCAGCGAAGGAGTGGGGAGTACACGAGGCGCAGCGCAGACTATACTAGGTATGATGCCGATCCACAAGTGATTGGCGACGACTTCTCAAAGCTAGATCTCAAAGAGGGCGATCATCCCCCGAGGACTACCTCGAGACCAACGGCCAATCCAGATCTATTCAGGTCAGACCAGCGAGCGTCTTCAAAGGGCAGCAATCGGAAGGTGAGCTTTCAAGAAGGACCACCAGAGGAAATCAAGGACTTGTATAGCGGAACTCCAAAACCTGCAACTACAGCTGTGCAAACGTCGACTCCTCCTGCATCCGGGAAATCAAGTAAGTGGCAACCATTGTCCGCTGTCGACCCTTCTCCTGTCGGTGACAGTGATCCTTTCAGTCTAGGAGATAGTGATGACGAGAAAGACGCGAAGCCAATCACGCTCAAGGACGATGAGGACGAAAGGAAGAATGTCGGAACAGAAACATCTGTATTGGACACAGAAAGCAAGAAAGCGACAGTCGAAGATGATAAGAAATAGTTTGCTGGAAGCACTTGAGACTAGACAGCTCTAGCGTCTCTCCGTAGATCAATACGATCGAAGTTCGGCTATTTGCCGGACAGCTTGAAGTATTATTTTGTTGGCGGCATTCTTCTGGAAATGGAGAGGTGATTGCTTTTCATTCCAGGCCAGCAACAGGCTTCGATGATCTACATTTCGTGCCAGGTCTCTCAGAGGTGA
Organism: Pasadenomyces melaninifex; assembly: GCA_022813495.1. NCBI lineage: Eukaryota > Fungi > Ascomycota > Dothideomycetes > Pasadenomyces > Pasadenomyces melaninifex. The sequence continues at coordinate 89,263 of JAKLMI010000013.1, forward strand.
ATGTTGTCAACCTCACGTCATCGCTAAGTGTCCTGCTGCCATCGATGGTGGAGTCGCGACAATATTCGAATACAAATATGCAGCCTGCAGTACCCATGCTGTTTGTCCAAACTGCCGCCTTACCTATGCTAAAACCGGAGAATGACCGAGTCAAGCAGTCATCGATGTATGGGCAAGAAAGCAAAGCTCCCTTGCTCTAGACGAGATATGTCTCCACATCTGCTGGTAATGGTTCTCGGATGTCTTTAAAAAAAAACAAGATGGAATACGCGCCCGCAAGGAATCAGGACTATGGCATATGCATATACCTGAATCATGAGTGTCAGTAACGCATCTGCTTAGGTTGCAATTGTTACTGAGTTACATACACAGTGTTGCTAATGATGATTGGCCTCCATATTTTAGCAGATACCTCCTTCAACGCAAAGACCTTGGCGCCGCCCATCTTGCATGTCACTATGCTGTATGGCTTTGTCAAAATCCCATAGCAGGCAAGCGTCCTTACTCGGACGGCGCACTCGGGAAAAAGCCGATACCTCGAAACAACAGATTGGGTACCCGCTCAAGATCATATTGCGCCAGAAAGACTAAGCAATTGCGAATGCAGAAGACGCAAACGTAGGCGTTGTATTCTAGCTGAGATGGGAAGAAAAGGATTCAAGCACCATTGAGCTGGTTTTGTTCCCTCATCCAGTCCACATATTCCCTTACTGCCTGCTCAAAACTAGTATCAGGCTTGTATCCCAAGCTTAGAGCAAGCTTGTTATCAAACTTGTATGCCCAAGAATACAAGATCGGACCAAGAGCTGGATCGTCCTCTTCTTTGATATGTTGCAGCTTGTCCTCACCACCAACTTTGGCCAATGCGTCCATCATGTCCTGCACAGTAGCGAGCAGGCCTGGCATGTTAACCGTACGCTTGTGACTCGGCAGGGAATCACCAGGGAGTGTCAGAGCGTGCACGAGATTGTTGATTAACGTCCTAGGTGAGCACACCCATGATGGAAACTTGCGGTCCTTGACAGGCACGACACATTCTTTTCCATCAAGCGGCTCCCGAATAATTCCGCTGATAAAACTACTTGCTGCTTGCGATGGCTTGCCTGGTCTCACCGAGATTGTCGGAAATCTGCAGCTGAAGCCGTCAATATATCCTTTGCGAGTGTAGTCGTTGATGAGATATTCGCAGATCATTTTCTCTGCACCGTAAGACCCTTCAGGAGTAGGAAAGACATCTTCAGTGATCACATCCGGGAAGGGTCGACCGTAAACTGCTTGACTCGAAGCATAGATCACTCTGATCCCGGGCGCGGTGTTTCTAAGCTTCTCCAACAGTATCCTTGTCGCATCGACGTTGACCTTCATACCAAGGTCGAAGTTTGCTTCTGAGCCGGCTGACATGATCCCGTGGAAGACATAGACGGCATTGAGATCCTTTGTGACGAGCTCGTCGAGCTTCTCGAAGAGGTCTCCTTTAATGACCTTGGCGTTTTGTGGATATTTTGAGCCCTTGGGTATTGGACAATCGATAATGTCTGTAAGTGTGAGTTGATGTGATGAGTCTTCTAGCAGCTTTCGAGCTAGAAATTGGCCAATGAAACCACCAGCACCAGTGATGAGGATCTTCATATTGCTCTGTTGGCTATCTGGCGCGTGAAAATTTAATGTTGTCAGTCAATATTGCTATGATCACGAAATTTAAGCAGGCCGACGCCATTTTATTTTGTGTATGGTAGCAGCACATCTGATGAGCCATACGGGATTCGCTCCGTTTCTCCAAAGCTTTACGGCAAGAATGCTGTCATTTTCTCCAATAACCGTTCCGTTGCCTTTGTTACGCCGGCCAGCGAGTTCAAGCAGCACCACGAAATTGTTCGGGCAAAATTCGAAGTGTGATAGAACGATATGAAGTTGAGAGACTCGAAGCTGCACCAATGTCAGGAAACAGCATGTTGCTTGCTGGCTAGTAAGCATCAGACGCTAGTCTCTAAGGGCGAGCTGGCTTCATGGATAAAATCCGACAAGTTCTCTTCGGCCATAAAGTTGTACCATGAAGCTTTGCATAGCTGGAATAAGTCTGTAGCTTGACGAAGCGGACGATCGTTAGGGGTGGAAGGTAGAGCGGAAAGTGAACGTCAGGGAGGATCTTGGCGCGAATTCTCCGTAGAGGCTATCCCTTTCTTGGCCAAAAGAGTTGCAGCCTTGCTACTCAGTATTATCTTGTGACACCTGAAGACGTGATATCGAACGACTGCGACCAATCCAAGCAACATCAACCAGTGCTCAGCAGCGCCGTACGATTGTTAAGGCTCGTAACTTTGGTGAATATCACTGGGCTTTTGTGTTACAATCAAAAAGCGCCATGGACAGGCCCTTGCCGGATCGAGATGTATGCAGAATATTCACATCGCAACATGCTGATACTAACAATAATAGGACCGTGGTCGAGGACCTCCTCGCAGATCCCGCCCTCCTCCACCGTCATACCCAAGGGATGGTATTAAAAAGGTGCATTATACCATCGCGTAAAAATCTGCCGTATTTGGCTGACATTTGTCTCATAGGTCCGCTGAATTCTCCTCACATTCCTCTTGCTGGCAAAGCACCGCGTCCTCCAGGTGTCTCTTTGAGATCTACGTCAACTCCTAAGCGAGATCGAAGATGTCGAGTCACTCGATCGAGCCGAGCCGGCAGTAACCAGTTTTCGACCGCTAACATTCCTCCCTCTTACAGAACAGAAGAGACGAGCGCCAGGATCTCGACAACGATTGGGTACATGATCGCTACGACGACGAGCCAGAGAGTATGCATACTGCCTAGCTCATCTTCACAACATCCTCTAATTGACCGATAGCGCGAGACAATTACCGTTCTAGACAACGAAGCGACCGTCGTGACGACTACGATGACAGAAGATCGCCGATCAGAAGCAGTGGCAGAGATCGAGATTCAGGAAGAGAGAGAGCTGCCCCTCCACCAGCCAAAATTCGTGTAGATAATCTACACTACGACCTAGCTGAGGAGGACCTTCACGACCTATTCGGTAGAATCGCAACTGTCAAAGAAGTGAAATTGACTTACGATAGAGCTGGAAGGTCAGATGGCACTGCGTTCGTAACGCTTGATCGTATAGCCGATGCCAGAGAAGCTGTTCGCCAGTTTGACGGTGCAAATGCAAAGGGTCAGCCTATCAGACTGACTATTCTGCCGCTGCCACCACGATCAACTCGAAGAGATAACCCATTCGACCGAGCCGAGAACCCTAGAAGCCTGTTTGATCGCGTAGAGGCACCGAGCGGACGTGGACGTAGGCGCAGTGAGAGCCCAATGCAGGAAGATCGCGAATACTCCAGAAATAGCTCTAGACGAGAACCAAGAGGCGTTCCAAGAGATCACAGAAGCGACACGAGTAAGCCTCCCCCAGACGGTATCGACAGATACATACCTGGCTCTGGAGGAAGAGGAGGAAGACGAACTGGTGAACGACGTGAGCGGGTACCTAGAGATGGTCCGAGACCTGGTGCGCGGCCAAAGAAGACAGCGGAAGAGCTTGATGCCGAGATGGACGATTACTGGGGAGGCCAAGAAAACAAGGAACAAGTCCAGCCAGCACAAACTACAACCACAGGCGACGACGATATAGACATGATTGAGTGAGCTGGTTATCATATATGTGATACCATACCACAAAGGATTGTGTTGACAGATTCTCTTTGAAACCTGGAGGGCCTACACAAACGGCTTGACACAGTATCTATTGTACGGAGGAGCAGCTTCGAAACAGAGCGAACGTGGCGCCAGCTTTATAAACCGGGGTCGACGAGCTACTGGTGATGGCTTATGAAATCTGCAACTCTCTTCATCGCGACATCTGCTTGCGCCCCCTTGGTATCTTTCGGATACATGCAATAACCGTGGCAACCACCAGGCACAATCAGTACCTCGGTCTTAGCTCCAGCTGCTTGATATCTAGCACTCATAAACACCGTATCGTCCAGTAAGGGATCCGAAGTACCACAAGTATACAAGGCAGGAGGCAATCTTCCTCTCAATTTCTGCAAATCGGCGTACAAGGGACTTATACTAGGATGTTTCCTCTGCGCCATACTTGTCCCTGGCAAAAAGGCGTCGTAATAGTGATCCATCAAATCCCTGTCTAATACCAATGTTTCCGGCGGATTGAAAGTATAGCCATTAGGCGTATTGGTCAGATCATAAGCTCCGAAGTGCAATATCAATCCCTTGAAACCGAACGATCTATACTTCTCCTTCTCGTGCTGTGCCAAGTGCAGCATAGCGAGCATGCTCAAATGACCGCCAGCACTTTCGCCACCAATATACTTCAATTGAGTGCCAAACTTCTCCTGTGCGTTGTCAACAAGCCATTCAACGGCGTCATAGCAATCATTCGGGCCAGCAGGAAACGGATGCTCAGGTGCCAGCCTATATCCAACGGAAAACATCAATACGCCATTCGTATTCGCCAGATCTTGCAGCACAACATCCTGTGATCTCTCTGACTGCAATACCCAGCCCCCTCCGTGGATGTGGCAATAAACACCGTTGACTGCTTTCCCATTTTGTGGTCTCAGTATTCGGATTGGTATTTCTCGACCTGAGTCTCTCGACGGGATTGTTGTCGATTCTCCCGATTCGAGAAGGGTGAGACCTGGAAGTGGTGTTTTTCCTTCTTCTCGCATCTTCCTATATGTCTCTGCACCTACTTCGTACCATTTGGGAGCACCTTTCATTATATCCATGAGTTTCTGGTTGAATGCATGAGTCTCTTGACTTATCGATGCTGGGTCGAAAACTGCTGGATCGACCAGAACCGCATTACTTGAGCTGGCCATGCTTATGAATGGGTTAGAGCTCTCTTGTTTAGGCGAAGTAAGTAATTTTACGTAGATTGCTCATACTATACAAGAACAACCCTTCTGGACATATGTCAAGGAAAGTGTACGTAATGTTTGGAGATGCACTGAATATCTTTCCAACTGCCTCAGTCTTCTTTTCTCCTCACTACCTGACTATCTGTCCATGACGTCCACAAGCGATCGAGCACACACTGTGTATTAGACGAGGTCAGACGTGGTAGCATGTTAGCCGCTGTTAAGGGGGCAGCACTCAGCTTCACGGAAGGGTCCTGTTACAAACTGCCCACCTAAATATGAATCTCGATTCAAGGATTTGCAAGCATGATAAGGTGGGCATTGCCCACATGAACATTAAGCGGAATCCAAGCCACATTACCTCGACGTCTTCACCAACTATGCAGATTCTTGCTTTCATGCTCGAGAAAATCTCAAGACGGTTTCTTAACATATAAAAACGCTGTGACTACGCTTGCCGGAATCTACCTTGAACATAATACGCCTGATCAGAAAAGCTGTTCCCCCTTACATAGATGCATTCACAAAAACATTTATCATACCCGTCCAGCAGCACTTCGGCTTTCATGGAGCAGTCTACTTCTTTTGCTGTAATCTCTTCTTCAAGTCAGCGATTGATTGATCACGATCTCTCACATCTGACTCAAGTCGACGTTTTGACTCCTCCGCGCTGTCCTTGTTGCGCTCGATGAGAGCCTTCTCAGCTTCGATATGATATAGCATCTTGGTCAATTCTGTGTTCCGGTCGTTGGCGGCGTTCTCTCCAGTGTTTGCCCGGTGAAGCTCAACCTCAAGATCATCGATACGAGTCTTACGAAAGGTGAGCTCACGTTCTTGTTCCTGGTTAATCTCCTTCTGCGCGATGACTTCTCGTCTGGTTGCTCGGAGTTCGATTTTGGTCTTTTCAAGCTGGTTGCCAAGCTCTCTGATCTGGTCACGAGCATTGCCAAGGTCGCGTTGGGAGATTTCCAGATCCTTCTTTACCCGCTCCAAGTTCTTATTAGCCAAGTTGAGGTCATCAAGCGCGTCATCCCGCTCCCCTCTATACTGGTCCCGTTCTCGCGTGACGGCTCTCAGGTTCTGCTCGGTCTGACTCAACTTCTTGCGAGTACTTGTGAGGTCTTTCTTCATGTCCATGTACTCTTTCAACAGACGTTCAATGTTCGCAGAGAATATCTGCTGACATTTTAGGTGTGTTCGTACGTCTTGCCAGACTTCACCTGAAGGTAGGACAGGATGCATTGGTTCCATTGGTGGTAGAAAGCCCGGCATAGGATAGACGTTTCCTGGCTTTCTGCGGGAGGCCATTGTGTCTAGCTGAACTTCAGGCGCTGCGCCAACAGTCTCAGGCTCATAGGCTGGGACACTGTCATCTGAATCAGGCTCCGATGCTGACTGGATTGACTGAGCATTCTTCTCGGGAGTGCTAGCCTGGGTCTCTGGGTCAGGTGCAATTTCCTTGCTCTGGACACTAACGATGTCCTTTGCAGGATCAGCACCATCTTCCTGCATGTTTGTGGGAGGAACGTCGAAAATTTGTGCCATATCTGCAGGATCTGGAGATATAATATGCAAAGTGACTATTTCCTAGAGCTGCTTGGTCCTCTGAGCTGAGAGATGGTTGATACTTCTAGCTATCAAAAGTATCTACTCAGCTATTTATGCCTCTTTTCAGCTCATAGTGTTTCTCCTTCTCTTTCAGCTGAAAATCTTGCCGGTCGGCGAGTCCGGTCTAGCCATCTGTTGCAACCATATCGACCCAATGGAGATGCTAAAAAGAGTGACTAGCAGAGTAGCTTTCTATCGCCAGATAGACATTTAAGCTTGCACCGATGTCGTTCATCCCGCCTCCACAGCGCACGCTGCGTTGAAGAATGCTCATATTGGATCAGATAAAGCCTGGACCCGTTAGCCACGGCTTTAGGGATGCAGTAACTCGTTAAAGAAGTATCTGAGAAGCAAGCTGCGCTGTAGCAAGAAGCTAAGGCAATTCAGCTGAACCTCACAATGCATGCGGTGTCGACCGATACTTTCATAGTGACTTGGAAGACTTCCATATGGTCAGTGCAGCCGGACAAGCTACACTTTCTTCCACACCATGAACGAAAGGCCTGGTAGGCGTAGCTGAAGAAGGTCTGAAGTTTGCATTCTGGACGCATGAAGACAAATGCAGTCGAAAGCATCGTTGGCAGACTCCAACACCTTTCAGCTCCGAGATGAGGCGCCACGAGCCGCCCACCCCGCAAAATCGGTCTCGAAAGAGCTACCCTGTCAATTGCACTTTCCTTCTTGAGCTTGCGCGGTGGACATTGCTACAGCTCGCGCGGAGACGAGATAGCTTGTGGCCTAGTTCTGGCTCAAGCAACGTGTTATTGCTGTCTACCGTGTGGTAGCCACAACCGACACTGAGAACCGCCAGCATAGTGTCGCGAACCACTTCAAAGATCTAGCCTAGAGGAGCATCTGTCCTCGCTTCGACGTTATGAAATGGCTCGATCCGTTCGCGACTACAAACTCGCTTCATGCACTGATATGCGAAGCTACTCGCGCGCTTCGACAAAGACCTGCCGTCTGAGCCGTACCATTGTGGTCTACCGTTCGAATCGCACCCAACACTATTTTGATTGGTCGCCTGGGTCTATGAGTGATAGGTCTCCTCGCGGAGGCCGAGACTTTTGAGACGTAACCACCTACAGTCTGACGAGCACAGCTGACCTGCTGATGTGCATGGCAAGTATGCAGCCCAATACCCTCCTACATACTTCAATAGATATGGTGTTGAACTCTACCTAGGTACTCGTCTGCTTCAGATCTAATTATAGTCTGGTGATTGCTGCCTGGCACAGTTGCTTGGCCTTCTGTACTTTCTCACCGACTGCATTCGACTCTTATGCTTCTTAGTGCTTGGCTAAAGCCGTCAAAGGATGTCTGACACGTCTCTGTCTTATACACCATCGTGCTCCCCAGATAGATAGTCGATGCTTCGGCAGCCTTTCGGCAAAGAATGCCGCTGCGAAATTGACAACTACAGGGTACGCAAAACTACCATGGTGACCCGGTCAGTGCTCAGGCTGCGGCGTGTTTCAGGATCTTCATTCATGCTTTGAATTTGGCCTCAATGCTACGCTTATATTTCACAGGCTCTTCGCGCTCAGATCGACCGGCTAAATGTAGGCCGCAGAATGAAAGTGTTTGAGATGCTGGGGCTAGCGCTAACACTATCATTTGTGACTGGTGACTGGCGACTAGGATCCTGACTCAACCCATTGATAAAGCCTGTGCTATTGCATTGTTCCTCTTCATTTAACATAACTTACTCGCTTCTCACGAACGATACCGATCTCTGAAGATCACGAGTGACATCAGATAAGAAAATGGGTTTTCGGAACGCTTCAGGAAAGGAGAAGATCGTGATTCTCACAAATGGTCTAATCCGCTTCGCGCAGCTCGTCGTCGCTGTCGCTGCTCTGGGAGTTTATGGTACGCAAAAAGGATATTGGCTCGATCACGACTTGCCCAATCGAATTGTAAGCCCTTTCCTCTAACAAGTTACTACCTACTAATCCAGGTAGTCATACGACCTGGCAGTTGGTGCCTTAGCAACAATTACAGCCTTTACTCTGTGCATAATCCCGTTCTTCACATCATACAGGATCGCCGCATTTGCCGCACCGTGGGACCTGATTTTGGCCATCTTATGGGGTGCTGCATTCGGACTTATGAGAGCGATCTTCTTGCATTCGTATACCAACAAGGACGAGCACTTCCAAGTGAGCGACCCTAAAGCTGAGACAGAGAATTATGGCAAGTTTGTGGACCGTTGGAAGACAATGATGAATGGGGCCTGGATCAATCTGGCTGGTTTGATCTTATTCTTGATTAGTGCGGTAATGGGCTTTATCCTGCTCTTTATTGGCAGGAGAAGTGCAGGATCTGGTAGAGGTGGTAAGGCAAGCTACGTTTGAGTCCAAATGTCGGCCCAGTGCGTATGTGTGGTCCTATGTTATACGGAGCGGTTCCAATCAGGATTTGGGAGTGGAGTAGGAGAGCGGCGCGTTCACAGCATGGCACAAAGCCGTGGCGATAGATAGGTCTACAGATTCGATTCCGCGTTTCAACATGCAGTCGTTTCGTATCAGTATCATCAGTGAGAGTAGAGCACTATTTACATATCTGTGCCAATGACTGCGACATTCTGATTGCCAGGCTTTCCCTTCGGCTTACTTGCCCCCACTCGGAGGGCATCTATGCCATTTCGGGGGACAATATGATCATCTATGCTAGAAGTCTCAGACTTGTGCATACGAAGAGCATAGACGATGTCGTGACAGAGCAAGTAGTACATAATCATATGTGCTGAGATTGAGGAACAAAATGAAGTCCGCGCCGCACGGAGGAAGTACACATGTGCATAAAAGAAGAAGCTTATATACATTATGAGACGAACACCTTTCCTAGCTTCATCGATTCATCGTGGCATCTCCATTAACAGGGACCGAGTTGCATCCAAGGTTCGCCATTCGGTATGTGTGGTTGAACCAGCCAAGTCTGTCCGATCTTTTCGCACCACAACGGCCAGAAGATGGCAAGACATCTCCAGTCTGCCAGACCATGTACCTATGCATTTACGAGAGACGCCCAGCACAGAATTGCTCTGCTTGCGTTGGTCCGAACCGCCTAGAAACATTCTACTGATCAAGAAAGAGTGCAACGAGATCGCAACCCAGTCACTCAAGGACTTTGCCAGTCATGTAAAAAGCACTTATTCTAATATCAATATTCTGCTTGAGCCTACAACTACATCTGAGCTCGAAGGGCAGATCCCGTTCGGTATTTGCAGCTTTGCTTCGAAAGACAAGGACGCGTCTGTCTACCACGACAAAGTCGATCTGGTTGTCACTTTTGGTGGCGATGGTACGATTCTACATGCAGCATCACTATTTGCAGCTGCTAAGCGCGTACCACCAATGTTGTCATTCAGTATGGGCACGTTAGGCTTCTTAAGTGAGTGGAAGTTTGCAGAGTTCAAACGAGCCTTTCGTGAAACGTACATGTCTGGTTCAGACAGTGAGCGAAAGGGCACGATATCCGAAGAGAGTACCAACACTAAGGACAATAGCTTGACTGGGTGGTCTTCAGTACGCGGTAAATCCATGGGCTCTACAAGAGGAGCTCGAGTTCTGGTACGGCAGCGATTGAAAGTGGGGATCTACGACGCAAACGGCAAAAGACTGACGACCAATGGCGATGCGACCAAAGACATGCACGCCATGAATGAGGTCTTGCTCCATCGTGGTCGAGATCCACATTTGGCTGTTGTTGATGTGTTCGTTGGTGGCAGATTCTTGACTGAAGCAGTAGCTGATGGCATGATCATCTCGACACCAACGGGAAGCACGGCCTACAGTCTGAGTAGTGGTGGCAGCATCATACATCCGTTGGTACCTTCGTTGCTGCTCACACCTATCTGTCCACGAAGCTTGAGTTTTCGACCGCTTATCCTGCCATGGTCTACTCCAATCACATTAAAGCTGAGTGAAAAGAATCGTGGTAGAGAAGTGGATGTCAGTATAGATGGCGCTAGACGAGAACATGGTATCGGCGTTGGCATGGAGCTTAGAGTTTCTGGCGAAGAGATGGCACAAGAGCCCGGCGCTTGGCAAGGGGGCATTCCATGCATTATGAGACGAAGCAGCGCTGGGCCAGACGGTGATGATGGCTGGGTTGGCGGCCTGAACGGGCTGCTGAAATTCAACTATGCATTTGGTGAAGAGACATAGATGGCTATAGAATTAACATATGACGCACGCTGATGTGCTCTCTCAATAGTCTGAATTGAATGTTAATGTTTCAATATACGGTCTTGCAGAAATGCTATGGTCAATCAAAAGTAGAGCATGTTATGCTTGGTTAGGTATGTTAGATATTCGTGCCCTATTAGTAAGGCATCAAAAGCAATGAATTAAGGTGGTTTGATTGGTTGAGCTTGCGGCTGACCGTGACATTTGTCTTGTTGTTGCCGCCGTCGCGGCAAGTTCCCAAATGCTCCTTCTCGTCGCCGGCCACTCTTCACAAGTGAGAGAACCGCGAGCGAGTCCATCTTTAGCACGATATACGCGTCAACAAGCAGCTCAGTACGTGTAGTAAGTCAGTGAGTGATGCCTGACGAGTTTTCGCGGCATTCCATACATAAGTAAGCTGATGCTGACGCGTTCAAGCTCAATAGAACGACGATGGCCTCAACCCAAGATCAGCCCAACGGCAACTTCGCTTTTGACGCAGAGGCTCCGCCTATTGCGGACCATGACATGCAAGAGACCAGCGGAATGCAGGAAGAGGTTGAGGTGGAGGGAGATGGACTTGAAGAAGACTTAGCTGAAGAGAACGAGGAAGGCACATCAGCGAAATCGAGAAAATCTCGCAAATTGCGCATCTTCGAGAAAACGGGGCCCCAAGCCAGTGTCGCCCAGATAAGAGACTTGAGACTGCTTACGCAATTCGTCAAAGATTTTGACCTCAATATCAAACAGCGAGAAATCGACGAGTATCTAGGCTTTAAAGAGCGAACATCACGCCGACTGCGAAAGCAAAAGACCAAGTCTGAACTCGTTGCGGAGGGTAAACTTGAGAGACATCCACGTGCTGACAATGCAAAGAAGGCATTGAAGGTAAAGGCTGAGAAGCGCCAATCCAAAAAGAAGACACCTGAGCAAGAAGTGCCCGTGCAGCCTCAGCTTCCGTTACCGGATCCAGCGCAGCAGGAAACTCCTGTTGATCCATCGCTTCCAGAAGGCTATATGGAAAACTGGCAACACCAATTACAGGGACAATTTGATCCAAACCACTATCATCAGGCACAGCAAGCTCTGCAAGGACTGCAATAGGGAAGCAGGAACATCATGCAGCAGTATACTGATCGCCCGAGTGAGCATGCGGATAGCAAGTACAATCCCCGGTAGTCATTGTCTAGGGGAAGTTCTTGGTACGAATGAAGCACGTTCAAATAATTCAGGTGGGTACATCGGAGGTTCCTACAATGTGATGAATGCATGAACTGAGGCATTTTCGGTGCCAGGAACACCATTACGTTTCTATTTTATGGCTCGGGTCAAGGGTATATCTTAATCCTGGACATTTCTATCAAAGTGTGCGTTTGATGCCTACTTTTCCTCCAGCGTTCAAAATGTTCGAGATATGCAGAACCGATGGGAGAAGATGTCTTACGACAGTGCCTCGCTCAAAATACCTAGACTTAGAAAGTGAGCTATTGCCTCGAACTCGATATCACTTACAATATCAACGATTCACTTCCGCCAGAATATTTTGGACCTGCTTCAACGAAATCAAGGATCAATGACTTTTGCTTGTACCATCACCATCCAGGTGCCTGATAGGTGTTGGGCTGCGAATGCATCTACGATTTAGAGCTCTCCAAACGAAGACTAGTAGTGTGCTAGCATCGGCCATTTGCCGGTCAGACCTAGACGCAAACAAGGATTTTAAACCAAGCACCCTCGACTCGGGCTAAGCAAACGCCTAAAGCTTAGAGGAGTGCTTATCCGATCTCGCAGTGTACCACGACCACTAAACTCGCTGCCCGCTCGCGGGCTGTGGTCCACCATCCGTCTCGATGGCACCTTTTGTCTGGGGTATCACAATATGATCCCGACAACATCGCCCGTACTGCCTCTGGCTACATGTATCCACGCTTCGAAACATCCGTACGGATGCTCATCGCCCCCGGTCGAAAGTAAGCCAGGAGCTTGTGCCACACGACAAATAGTCAGATATCCTCCTGACACACTTCGTCTTCTGTGGTTGTCTCGATTCATCACACGATAGCTCCCACCTCGTCCTATTTGTTCAATGGACATGGAGAAACCCACTCACGAGCAAAAGGAGTCATCCTTGGAATCAGACGATGCACCTCTCGAGCACCTCGAAACTGAGGTGCGGAACCTTGCTGGGCTACCTGCCGACTACAAGCCAGCAAGCAAAGCAGAAGAAGAAGCAGTCATTCGAAAGCTGGACTGGCGACTTCTGCCGTATGTGTTTCTTCTTTACATGTTCTCAGTGCTTGATAGGTCCAATCTGGGAAACGCCCGTCTTGCAGGACTCGAGGATGCTGTCGACTTGAAAGGCTGGAACTACAATTGGCTTGGTACAATTTTCTACATTGCATGTGAGTAGCGTTACAGATCAAGCCCAAATAGCAATTCGCTAAAGCAAAGCAGATATCTGCAGCCAGTGGCTTCTCTTAGGCTGGAAGAGATTCAAGCCGCATCAATACTGTGCCTTTGCAGTATTTTTCTGGGGCTTCGTCGCAACCATCCAAGCCACCGTCTTTAACTGGCAAGGTCTTATGGTTTGTCGGTTCTTCCTAGGTATCGCAGAAGCCATGTTCGGACCTGGTGTGCCGCTCTATTTGTCGTTCTTCTACCCAAGAGATCGCATCGGATTTCGCCAAGGTGTCTTTATCGCTGGCGCAGCAATGGCAAATGCTTATGGAGGTGCTCTGGCTTATGCTCTTTCGCATATCCACCACAGTGTTGCGCCTTGGAAGCTTCTGTTTATAATTGAAGGTATTCCAACATGTCTTCTAGCGGTCGTAACCTGGTTCTGGCTTCCCGACAACATTGCCACTACCAGGTTCCTAAGCGAGCGTGAGAAGCAGATTGCAAGCGTCTTCGTTGCACGGAACCAACAGGCCGACCCACATGGAAGCGGTTTCAAGCTGAAGGAATGCTTGGCCGCTTTCAAAGAGCCCAAGTCGATCGTTCCGGCTCTGATGTACTTCGGCTACAACGTTTCCTTTGCATCTTTGCCACTTTTTGTTCCAACAATTATCAGTCAGATTGGATTTAGTGGTGTCACGGCAAACGGCTTATCAGCGCCACCCTATCTACTCTGTTTTTTCACGATCTTACTGATATGTTGGCTATCCGACAAGTTTGGCGTCAGAGGACCATTCGTCGTGCTCTGCTCTTGGACGGCTGCGATCGGCTTCCTGTTACAAGCCACATTGAGCGGTACTGCTGCACGCTATGTCGGGGTCTTTTTGTCTGTGCAAATCTTTGTCTGTGTGCCACTCACGCTTGCATGGGTTGCGAACATTCACCAGACCGAATCGAAGCGAGGCGGAGGTTACGTGATTCTGGCTACTATTGGACAGTGTGGTCCGCTACTTGTAAGTATCTTTCCAAGCCAAAGTGAAAAATATCTAACATGAAGCAGGGCACGAACGTCTTTCCCAACAGTGAAAAGCCGTACTTCAGAAAGGGCATGTGGATTAGTGCAGGAATGTGTATTTTTGTGGGCTGCCTCGCTATCCTCCTGAGCTCGATTCTCATTTGGGAGAACAAGAAGATGGAGCGTGATGGTGTAATCCCGAAGAAAGGCGAAGCTCGTCGAGAATCTGTACAGCACAGCGTAGCAGACGGACATGCGCAAGTGCCAAGATTCAGGTACATCTGGTAAGAGCACAATGTGGAAAAGCATGTATTATATATGTAGCACTTGACATCAAAACGAATGAAACCTTGCAGAATTACGCAATATCACGGCATTTGGCTGATGACAAAGTGCTCAAATCACACCAGCTTTCGTATAGCCGCCCTTTTCGGCATGTTCGATTAGCGTCTTGCCGCCAAAGTACTCTTCTCTATCTTCCATCTGGTCGAAGAACCCATGTGGCCAAGTTCCGAAGCTGCGTCCGTTGACTGCATCCGGTCGAGTGGCGCACAAGGACGCTGCCGCAACAACGTTCTCTACAGGCGCCCATAAACCAAGCTTCGAGATGTAGTCGAGAGCTTCCTGTCTAGAGCCACTGGTATCACCTTTCGTGACCATTGGAGTCTGCGTGTAACCTGGGGCCACCACATTACACGTGAAGACACTATCCTTTAGCTTGCTTGCTACCCGCAATGACCTGAATAAGCCTCTAACACCAAATTTCGACACACAATAGTGCGTGGAGTCATAATCGATGTAGCCAGCTAGACTTGCACATAGAAACAACACCTTCTTCTCACTTCCAACAATTTCAGGGGCGTCCTTAGCAGCAGGAAGACGAAAATAGTATAGTGCCAGTTTCGTACTCTTCACAACTCCGGACAGATTCACATCCAGAACCTTCGTGCTTGATTCAACAGGATCCTTATCCAAGCTCACTTCAGGATTGTCGCGTTGTTCTAGAGTTACCAAATTCCCGCCATCACCACCGAGACCAGCAAAGAGGAATGCACCATCCAATGTTTTTCTTGGACTGAAATTGACGGCGTGCTTGAATGCTTTGACGGAAGACGTCCAGTCTGTCACGTCTGATTGGATGAAAGTGACATGATAGCCCTTCGAGGTCGAGGTCAAGTCAGCTTGGGCTGCTTT
Organism: Pasadenomyces melaninifex; assembly: GCA_022813495.1. Classification (NCBI taxonomy): domain Eukaryota; kingdom Fungi; phylum Ascomycota; class Dothideomycetes; genus Pasadenomyces; species Pasadenomyces melaninifex. Next base: position 104,538 of record JAKLMI010000013.1, read on the forward strand.
GCCTTCTTCTTCATTGAGGTCTGTCAGTGTCACATAGGCGCCATGCTCGGCGAAACGTTTCCCTGTTGCGAGGCCCAGGCCGGAAGCACCACCTGTAATGATGAACGACTTGTTCTTCAGGTTAGCATAGTCAATGGGTATCTTTTCTGCCATGATACAAGATGTCAAGTAGAGAGCAAATCGGCCAGGGTGTGGATATCAATTGAGTTCTGAAAGCACGAATTTGATGATTGAGGGGCAAAACACGGACAGTGATTCTGAGCGACACCTCGATGTGAATTATATGTAGTACTATACACATGGCAGACTTGGAGGAACGTCGTGTTGCCGTAGTCGGTTCATTGTCATTGGTCAACGCACACGGGCAATAACCGCCAAGCCCTACGGAGGCTGAACGTATTCGGGTCCTTAGAGACGTTTGACCAAGTGCGAGCAGATACGATTGCTGTAATGGAGAACCTCGGTTGTTGCTCGCTCTCGGATTTCGTGTGGGACTAGGTCTCAGCATCGACACAAAGTAACACCACTGATGTCAGGCCGGACATCATGGTTCTGGCTCCTGTCGCTGTGTATGGCCTAGCCATCCAGGTCAGACGTGTTCCATTATAAAGCGATGTTACTTCGAGGCCGGGATTTGGAAGTATTTGGTGCCTCAGGCAATCGAACCCGTCGGAGATCTGAGCTAGCTTGATTCAAGCTATAAGCTCAAACATATTTCCATTTGAGGCATACCCTATGATTGAGCGAACCATGTGCTTGAAAACCTATCAAGACGAATTCGAATAACCGACAGAGACTTGAGAAAGTAAGTGAACCCGGCAACGGAGAAGCGAATTCCAGGCAATTGAGACTGTTGATATTAGATACATATTGTACACTTATACTTCCACCTTCTGAGGTATCTTTATCTGTCCCTTTTTCCTGTCTTCATGCGGCACACCATAACGGACACCGGGCGATTTCGTGCCTCTGCCAGTTATACCTGTACCTTCGCGAGATACTTTGACATCGGTAACCACAAATTGCCACCGATCTGTGTCAAGTCTTGTTTTTTGTGCTTCGTCGTGTTCGAACTTGCGCTCTCGCGCTCTCGCGCGAGCTTCTGCATCATCCGACAATCTCTTTGCATATCGCTGTTTGATTTCATCGGTCTGACCCTTCAACTCTCGTTGGTCCTTGGCGAATGCGATAAGGTGAGGATGTGGTATTCGTGCATCGGCTGGCTTAAGTATGTCGGTAGCTCTTTTGCCTTTGCCAACTCTCTCTGTCCGGATGTCCTGCCAAGGTTCAATTGTTGAGCCGCCCTGTGCAATATCCATATCGTCGGGAAGTCGCGGTGCCGCGGAAAAGACACGACCTGCGTCTGTTCGATTGAAAGCTCGGGACTCGGAAGTCGGATAAAATATTTGATTGTCTGTCAATGGGTGTACAGGCAGGTCGTTGATCGATTCGTGCTTGACGATACTACCAGGCGCATACGGAGTGGTAGGCAGCATTTCGTGAACAGCACGTGCGTATGGTATCGCTAGCTGTTTTTTCTGCTGCATGTGTTAGCAATCGCTCTGAAAAAGAGAAATAGAGTTTTATGCATGCGATTGCTGAATCAGAGAGTTGTAATTTGTTTTGTGATACACCATGGTGGAAGTCTGAAAGACTAATCGATGTTTTTGTTCATCATGTACAGCTGAGATTCGGGAGAAAAGATTGTGCTTACCTCTTTGCGCATCTGATTTTCGACCTCAACAAGCCGCACGACAGCGCCGACCCGTCGCATCTCGACACCGAGCTCGACAGAAACTGTCCGCACCGACTTCCTGTCCACAATCACTCTGCGCCATATCTCTTGCCTTAGCTCTTCTGACAAGATCGATTCTGAGACAAAATGCGTGTTCAATGGAAATGGTCTAAGATCCTCTCTCGACTCTGGTGTATTCTCGCCCTCCCGAAGAAGCTTTCCCTGCCGATTATATGCTGATAGATAGTTGGTGGAATTTGGTAATGGATATCTAAAACTTTCACCAGGACCTTGCAGCCAGGCGAACATCTGTCGACGCAGACGCGTCTGTGTAGAAGGTGTGGACGAGAACTCTCTTTTTATACATGATGCGCTCAAACTATGTGTCTCTGATTTGAAGCTGTAGGTGCCAGTAGCGATGCTGGTGGCTATCCGAGGAGGCATGTCGAATGATGTGCACGTCGAATTTGTACAAGCATTACCGCCACATCGCTGCTGAAATCGGTATATCAGAAGCGGCGCATAACCAAGCTTGTATCAAGCACAGTAGTACACAAGCAGTCTCCGAATAAGTCGACTATAATTGGCAAGATACTCGAGGAAGACACACACTACATAGTACAGCACTAGCGACCACAAAATCTCTCGGCAAACTTGCGCTTTTATGATGCTCGATTTTATGCCTTGGGCAGCACTTCCCTTAAGGTAAGGTAGTAGTAGACTAGGGCAGAGCAGTTACCTTATTAGGTTGTATCAACGACGACTAGTAGCTACCTGCTCTTTGCCTTCTGTGCTTCTTGGTATCCGGGCAGACCCGCGAGCACCAACGGAGCATCCATGACGTCCATAAAGACCTCCCACATCCTCAACCCTGTATTGCCTGATTCCTCCTCATCTCGTATGGCTTTCTCCAGCTGTCCCCATGTCCTTATCGAAGTTGTCTTCGCGTCCTTGGCCCCGAAGAACGAAGGAGCTTGCAGATAATTCCACCTTCCTATGTCGTTATACGCTTTGTCCCATCCATGTATGCACCTTTCAATGGTGTAGCCGTCATTGTTGATTAAGACCACTAGCACGTTGAGATTTTCGCGTATAATTGTACCCAATTCTTGGACCGTCATCTGAAAACTGCCATCACCTATCAGTAATACTGTTCTCGGTTGGGTCTCCGACGAGGCTTGTTCCATCTGCCATTTACCTTCACGATGAAGCTCCCTCTGTGCTACTGCCGCCCCTTGTGCTGCTGGTAGCATGTAACCAATTGACAGCCAGGTCGCAGGACTGAAGAGTCTCGCGTATCTCGGCAGCTGAAACTCGCGAGCACCGGCACCTGCTGTTCCTGTCTCGGCCAGAATCATGTCGCCGGATCGTAGCACATTTGTAAATTTGTGGTAGAAATCTTGCTGTGTCAATGCTCCATCGACCTGCGATTGCGACGAATTTTCAGCATGACCATTAACGGCGCGACCCATGGGCTTCTCTGATCCGGCGACTTTAGACTTGTCTAATTTTTCGAGCAACTGCGCCATGAAGTATTTAGCGGGTAGGTCCTGGAAGACTTGTCCTTGTGCCTCGACTGAAGTCTGTTTAATGAAGATAGTGGTCTCGGGATTTGGTCTGGCTGAGCCAAAGTAACTGTTCGTAGTGGACAAGTGCGGACCGAAGCATAGGACAAGGTCACAACCCTTCACAAAATCCTGCTCTTCTTGGGTAGCTGAACTGCCTTTCCAGATGCCATAGTAATTGGACATGCTCTCATCTAGTAAACCCTTGCCGAAGACTGAGGTATAGGTTGGCCAGGCTGATAAGCGGCAAAACTGCTCCACCTGGTCTACAATACCATAGCCTCGAACTTCGCCATCAACGAGGATCATTGATGACCTGCTACCATGAACGCGCTCAAGCACGTATTTCAAGGCAGCTTCCTCATCCTTGGAAGGAACAGGTTCAGGTACGCTCAACTTTGTCTTCAGTCCGTCACTAGCAACCTGAGCGTCCACCATATCTGCAGGTACTTGTATATACACTGGTCGACTATGTATTAGGCATTCCATCAAAACACTGTCGATCAGCTGAGGGCATGTGCGAGGATCCCGAAGGCTGGCCTGCGCAACAGTAACATGTTCATGCATGAGAGCAAAACGTTGATAGTCGCCATCGTTAAAAGTGTGGTGGACCAACGCCCTGGAGTTCTGCAATGTCCTTGAAGGCGTGCCAACAATGTGTACGACAGGAGCTAGTTCGGTATATGCTCCTGCAATCGCATTAATGGCGGAAAGCTCTCCAACACCGAATGTCGTGATCAATGCACCGATTCCTTTCAGTCTTGAGTACCCATCCGTAGCGTAGCCAGCATTGAGCTCGTTGCAGTTGCCAATCCACTTTATACCATTTGGCTCCACGTAGTCCAATAATGTTAGGTTGTAGTCACCTGGAACTCCATGTATTGACCCAACACCAAGTTGCTTCAATCGAGTGAATAGATAATCTGCAAGCTTCACTGTCGACATAGTGATCGAGAACTTCGTCTTACAGAATTTCAATGTGAAACAAAGAGTTTGGTGTTTTATGCTTTTATATCGTGGTTGTTATAGCGGATATTGGCGGTTCCCCGGGGCCAGGACTTACCCCACACATGGAGGGCTGTTGCGCCTTGGTACCATGGGGTCATACAGTATTGAATCCTACCGACTTGTAGCAACTCTGCAAGTAGCAAGGCCACTAATCTGCTTGCTGTGATGTGAGCTATCTTCCTGTCGCGCTTAAGCAACCGAAAGGAATAGTGTGAAGATCATGGAAAGCACGAGCACCTGACGATAAGAAAGTTTAGCAACATAATCACACAGACCTATGTATTACCTGTCAAAGAGTTCAAATGTTACCAGAGCGCGACCTGAGCTCGTTGAGTCGCTTCGTGAGACGTGTGTCTTCAAAAGGCTGCAAATCATCACTGGCTCTTCTTATATTGTTAACGCATTATGTTCAAGAGATCAAGCAATGAACCATTCGACTCAACCTAGTTAATGTGATCGCGAAGAAGCTAATGCTTGTCTAACACGACCGGTGCAGACGCAGAACAATGATGTCTCATAGAAATAGCGAGATGCCCGCGAAGTTTGCTAGAGCTGCTTCAGCTGAATAGGAAGAGGCTGGGGCATAGCAGATAAGCTATGACAAGAACGCTAAGATTTGATAGTGCCATCAGTCGTGCAGGTCGTGCCGGGAAGTAGTGCGATCGACCATCGCAATCACTCGAATAAGACTCCTTTGTCGTGCCGGTAGATGTTGCGTAGAATGTACATTCGACTGTCCAAAAGGTTCTTGAGACGTGCACGGACAGGAATCAAGAACTGTTGAAACGATTGGACTGCGCTAGGATTTACGTAGCAAGAGGTGTTTGGCTAGACCAATCTCCATGCCACCGTTTCAGCACAGTTCACAGCCACGTCTCTTAATTTATGCTTGTGTCTTACTGGCTCTTTTCTTTGTGCTTGTCGCCTATTGCATCAGACTAAACGCTGTTCCAGGTTCCATTCACCTGCGTCTTACACAGCGGAGTGCAGCTGCGCCATCGTTCTCAGAACGCCTGAACTTGTCAAGAGAGTCGCAGCTGAACCAGACATACTATACTCTTGCACGCCATCATCGTTCACTGCGACCCTTTTCCACTATCTCATGAATGGTCGCTTGATCATGAGTATTCGAGACTGTTGAGTCGCATCGAGAAAGAAGCTTTGGCAAAACGCCTAACACCACCCTTCCTGGCTCACCATGCCGTGGCCGAAATGCAACACGACGCTGGAGGACCAGATAATTACTGAAGTCAATTTTTCGGATAGTCTGGGCATGAGCTTTCACCGCTTGATTGAGTGGATTGCAGGAATATGTGGTGCTTTCGCGATCATCGTTTCGCTCTTTCTGATGTTTATGCATGCGATCAGGTATTCGCGCCCAACGGAGCAGCGGCACATCATTAGGATACTGTTCATGGTCCCCATCTACGCCATGGTATCATGGCTGTCGATCATATACTATTATCACAGCGTCTACTATGAAGTCTTACGAGATTGCTACGAAGCATTCGCAATCGCTTCTTTCTTCAGTTTATTGTGCGCTTACCTCGCGGACGACCTACACCATCAGAAGAATTACTTCAGGGTGATCAAGCCGAAACCATGGATTTGGCCGATGAGATGGTTTCAGAAGTGCTGCGGTGGTGAAAGAGGCTGCTTGAGAACCCCAAGAAGCGGGTTGACCTGGTTCAACGTCATCTGGGTCGCGGTGTTTCAATACTGCTTCATCCGTGTAAGCATGACTATCACGGCTGTCATCTCACAATATTTCGATCGATACTGCCTTGAATCACTCAATCCTGCTTTTGCGCACGTGTGGGTCATGGTCATTGAGGCAATAGCTGTGACAATCACAATGTATTGCATCATTCAGTTTTATGTGCAGATTCGTCAGGATATCGCCCAGCACAGTCCTATACTCAAGGTCTTGGCTATCAAGTTGGTCATTTTCCTGAGCTTCTGGCAGACTATCCTGATATCTTTCCTGACCAGTTCGGGCGCGATCAAGGAAAGCAGCAAAATCCAAACCCCTGACATCAAAGTTGGCATACCTTCCTTATTGCTCTGTATCGAGATGGCACTTTTCGCAATCTTCCACATTTGGGCATTTTCGTACAGGCCTTACGTGATCGGCTCAAAAAAATATCAGGCTATTTACGCTGGCAAAGAGCAACCTGGAGAGGCACGGTACAAAGGTGGACCGCTAGGCATTAAAGCCCTCTTCGACTGTTTCAATCCATGGGATTTGGTGAAAGCCACAGGACGATCCGCAAAGTGGCTTTTTGTTGGAAGAAGACATCGTATGGAGGACGCTAGTTACTCCTCAGTACAATCACAACACATCGACAACAACAAAATGTCCGATTTTCACGCGGCACCATTTGACATGGCACCAACCGCTTATGCAGGCGCCACAAATGCCACACCACTACAGCCCCCAGCTTATGGAGACGAGGGGTCGAGGTTGCTGGCAAACGCGCAGCAGCCAGCAGCACTGAAAATACACAACACGAGTGGCAGTGATGATAGCAGTAACTCAACGTGGACAGAAGTAGAAACCAAAGAACATTTCGAGGATCAGGAGATGCGCAGGCAAGCAAACCCACGACGAGATGTAAACAGAGATCCATATGACACGCGATTTAGGGAGACAGAAGCGTACGGACCAAGGACCAGTTCTTTGCCGACTCGTACACAAGAGACAGGGGTGATTCGCCCAGCTGGCACTGGTCCTGATCGACTTATACCACGGCAACATCACATGCCAATGGTGAGCAGACAAGATATTGATGACATGCAGCAATCGCGGCAGGGACAGGTTCCTTATCCGAGGAGTATATCGAGCGTGAACGATCGTCCTGCAACGAACAATAGCCAAGCCGGACATCCATCGATACCAGGTAGTCTGAGGCCTGGTGGTGGCGGTGGAAACGTTATATAGTACTTGGAATGAATAATGAAATACGTCTTGTACCACTGTTCTACGAGGCAAACTGCTCGTGGCTTGGCTTTGTACTCGTCCGAGGTTACTGTATCAGTTACATCGAAGTGAACGTGGGCAGCTGAGACTCTGTTCATTGGCTAACCGCGTTTGAATAAATATTGCCCCATTCTGATGCCGACCACCGCTGTGACTTTAGACCATCAAATTTACTGCAGCCTCTCTGCTCGTAACTCTCGATGATGCACCTGCTTCTCCATTGACGCTCAGTAAAATGCCTGAAAACAGCGCAACCGATGCGGCGAGCGCCGGCGACGGAGGTGGTAACTCGATTTACTCGACTCTGATGCGTAGTGTTGGCATGTTCCTGCTGGTACAATTCGCATTCAATCAATTCTTTGGAAATAAAAGTGCAAGCAATACAGGGGCATCAAATGCGACCTCGAGCGTGGGTAGCTTTGCGGACAGACCTGATGCAGGGTCACTTACCAATTACTCGCACATCCCGCAGAACCTGGTACCCATATGGGCTGATGATAGCATCTTAGACGTGCGTGTGCATGTCAGTCCACTGCTAAACTTGCCACCTTTGAACTCACTACCAGCGAGCTCGTTAGTGCTCAGCCAGGACAACTTCCAGATCGGGGATTATAAATACAATAAAGAAGTACAGACCACGATAGTACTGCCTGACGAAGTACAGCACAATGGCAGCCTATACGCGCATATTCTGGCTGGACTACACGGCAGTGAGCTCGATCCCACATCGAAGACCTACGATCCTGCCAGCGCTGCCCATTATATCAAACAGCTCAACCATTATCTGCCGAGGAAGAAGGTTCGCAAAGAGAGGAACTTGCTAGACAAAACAGAAGAGGCAGAAATAGAACAGGAAGACCAAGGTCCGATGGTGTCAAATTATTGGCATTCGAACTTCTCCCTGGTCGTCATTCCGGGCACAGGAGTTGTTGATTGGCGATCAATGCATCCTGGCATAAGGAAGAACATTCTCATGGAACCTACAGGAGCACGAGATGCGTCTGGTCAAAATGGCTGGTACTATCCTGTCTTCTTCCTCAATACCTTCTGGCAATTACGTAGTCATATGACTGAGCTCAACGAAACCGTGAAGAGTGTGCCGCTCAACATTAATTTCTACAACATGGCCAACTGGAAGTACTCAATCTTGGCTTCGATGGAAGAAGGCGTCAAGCAGCAACAAAACGCCGCCGCTTTTGGAACTTCGAATCCTAATCCAGCCGGAGGTGATGGAAGCGAATTCGAAAAATTCAAGGAGATTCTACTTGACTCGAATCCCTGGCTACTTGGCACGACCTTCGTGGTCAGCATCTTGCACATGATCTTCGAGGCTCTTGCCTTCAAGAACGATATCTCTCACTGGCGCAAGAAGAAGGACAATGTTGGTGCATCAGTTCGTACCATCATCACGAATGTATTCATGCAACTCATCATTTTCTTGTACCTGGTGGACAACAGTGACGGCACAAGCTGGATGATTCTCGCAAGTCAAGGGTTTGGAATTCTTGTTGAAGCATGGAAGATCACAAAAGTCGCGAAGGTCGTCATTGGCCCTCCAGATCGGACCTCGTGGTTCAGCTTCCTGCCATATGTCATTCGTCTTGAGGATACCCACGAGCTCACGGAGACTGAAGAGAAAACGGAAGAATATGACAAGGAAGCTTTCAGATACATGTTCATTGTTGCAGTGCCTCTACTGCTCGGCTATGCCATTTACAGCTTGGTGTACGAAAGTCACAAGTCGTGGTATAGCTACGTGATTGAGACCCTTGTCGGCTCGGTGTATGCGTATGGCTTTTTGATGATGGTCCCGCAATTGTGGATCAACTACAGGCTGAAGTCGGTATCTCATATGCCAGGTCGAGCATTGGTAAGTTTTGTCCCACTTAGAACTAATTGTGCACCTGCTAATATGATCACAGATTTACAAGACTTTAGGCACATTCATTGATGATCTTTTTGCGTTTACTATCCGGATGCCGATTCTTCATAGGTTGGCCACATTACGTGATGACGTGATCTTCTTCGTTTGGTTATACCAAAAGTGGGTTTACAGGGTCGACTATAGTCGAGTAAATGAGTTCGGACAGGGTGGAGAAGATGAAGTCAAGGACGGAAAGACGAACACTGAAGCGGAAAAGGAAGGCAAGAAGGCAGTTCAGGGACAGGACGTTAAAATGAAGCCTGCTGCCGCTGTGGCAACTGCAAGTGGAAGTGAGAAGAAAGGAAGTGCAAAGAAACGTAAATAGTAGCCGCTTCCTTACCTACTAAGGTACTAGTATCAAGAAGTCTCCTGTAAAGCTAGTCGTTAGCAATACGAGACTTTCCGAGCACTTTCAGTCAGTATCACAAGATGCTTGGCTGCAGCCTTGGCTTCTAGGTTCGTCTCTCCTCAGGAAAACCCTTATGGTACCAATTTAGTGGTTGTATCAACCGTCTATACGACGACTGCAAAGCCTGAGACAGCAATAGCAGAGACTACTCGTCATGAAGTGACAAGAAGTCCTGTGAATGATCCTCTGTAGCACATACACCCACTGCAAGATTTCATGACACACGCAATTCGACGCCTTGGCAAATCTCCCTGATATACGTTTCATGTGCTGCTGGTAAGCTACTGTTAAGCAGCAACACGAGTCACAAGTTAAAAAACTGCACATTAAAGTCAGTTGCAGGTAGAGCTCGCGGGACATTCTCTGGTAGAGCTGCACGAGCATCCACACTGTTGAATTCATCAAACATGCTTTCCCTCAGACTAGGGCTGGTTGCCAGGCTAGGCCAGTTCGAGGTATCTGATCAGCATACAGACACATGCGAGATGAATGAATTCGTTTTGAAAAAAGACTCGGGTCAATTTGAGCTCGTCAATGGCTACGTCATAAGAAATAAACGAGACATGCTCTACATCCCTCAAACGGTCAAGAGTGCACCTTCGGAGATGATGTCCGGTACCTGCTAAAATCAAAACGTTAATTTGACGAGGATGCCTGAAAGGACTTACCTATCATGCCTTAGGTACCTAGGTCAGGACCGATTCATCAGACTTGCTGATGCCTAATTGACACTACTCAGATGACTTCGTTCTCAAGTACGTCGCGGGAAGTTGAGCGACTTTCAAGGTGGCGTTAATTAACTCGTCTCGATCACCTTGTGCATCAGTGCAAGGCTTCTTCAGCAGCAATGATCGACTACCGGGATAGTCCTTTCCGCCTGTCTCAACTCGGAAACGATGCTTAGGGGCCACGGATTGTCCCGTCTTCGCAATGCTGCACGTCACGAGTACGCTACTATTATTGTTATTATTGAACGTACGAGTACAACGCGCAAATGTCATGTACAAGTTTCCAAATTTCGTGACGAAGAAAGTCAATTGCTAAACTGACGTTAGTAGGAAAACTTAGACCCATCTGCCGAAGCAAGATTCTCAAATACACTTGCCGGTATATCCTGAACAACGACACTACTGCTTGAGCGAGCTCTGGTACATCATGAAAAACGTACAACTTATCTGTGTGGTCGGGTCCTGCTTACGCGAATGTGGCGGATTCCAGGTGTAAGGTCGACATATATGGACAGACTTCTGGCGCCATGCTCAACTATTCTCGGATAACACCGCGGACTTTCCAGCATGTCTTCAATTCTGCTTGCTTTGCTTGCTACAACGTGTCTAGCATCTCCTTTGCGCGAGCGTCAGATTGCTAACAACGATGTTCCTGGTACACCTGTCGGACCGGTGGGTGCTGCGGGAGCAATTTACCCAACGACGAGCTTAGAAGGACCTGCTCTTTCTGTAGCAATAACAGAGAGCAGCTATGGTGCAGCTGCTACTCTTTCTCCTGGTTCTTACCAGTTAGCCACGAATTAAGAAGCAGAAGCGGACCTTGGCTTGATCATCAATTTTGACGATATCGAGAACCCGCAGCCTATTCGTGGAGAGAATGGTGCTACCGATCCTGGTCCAAGTTCTCCTGAATACGAGCGCCTAAATCCAGACCTGTTCGCCCGACCTGGTACGGATATGGGCAACGTGCCTAACTCGGTATGGCCAATGGGCTTGTCAAGTAATCGAGCAGGTACTGGCAAGAACTCTGGTTGGGCCAGGCAACAGAACATCAACGAGCTTCCTGTCGCAACAGCTATGGCGGGTGTGGATATGAGATTAACACCTAATGCTATACGCGAGTTACATTGGCACAGTTCGGCGGAGTGGTCGTACATACTCAATGGCTCAGTGCGGGTTTCTGCAGTTAATCAAAATGGCGAGACGTTCGTGGACGATCTACAAGCTGGTGATTTGTGGTGAGTTTCCTCTGACCTTCTATCAGTTTGCCCATACTGGATAAGAAGGCTTGAGTTCCAGCGCAAGCACTTCTGACACTAATTCATGCACAGGTTCTTCCCAGCGGGGGTTCCCCACTCTATACAGGCTACAGGAGAAGGTGTCGAATTCCTGCTTGTCTTCGACCAAGGCTCCTTCAGTGAGGACGACACTGATCTGGTCACGGAGCTCTTTTTGCGCAACCCTATTGAAGTGCTTGCAAAGAACTTTCAAACAGATGTTAGCACATTTTCCGATCTGCCACAACAACAAAAGTATATCTTCAATGGCACGCCAATAAATACGTCCCTAGCTGACGCTCTTGCTGCGGTGAACGGTCCAGCCGGTCATGTCCCACGAGACCAGTATTACAGTTACCACATGTCGCAGCAGGAACCTTTGTCAATCCCTGGTGGTGGTTCTGTCAAGATTGCTGACCCAACGGTTTTCCCAATCGCCAATAACTTCTCCATGGCACTCTTCGAGATCGAACCTGGTGCTATGCGAGAGATTCACTGGCATTTGACCAGTGACGAATGGAATTTCTTCATTGCTGGTCAAGCACGACTTACTTCATTTGTTGGTCCTCAATCGTCCCGAACTTTTGACTTTAGGGCGGGCGATGTTGGCTATGTTCCAGTTGCAAATTCCCATTACATTGAGAACACCGGAAATACAACGTGTATCTATATGGAAGTGCTTCAAGCTCCAAAATACCAAGATTTGAGTGCTGGGCAGTGGCTGGGATTGACCCCTCGACAGGTCGTGAAAGACACGTTGGGTTTAAGCGACGAGTTCTTGGATACTTTACCGGCCACTAAGAGATATATTGTGCCTGGGAACCCAGACTACACGACGACCAATTTCACTGTCGGCAGCTATCCCAATGCACAGCAACAGAATTCATCACGGAATATGAGACGTGGTGCGCGAAGAGAAGAGAATGTGGCCGGGATCTCGGGCTACAAAAGGGGTCTAGCTGTTGCCTATGACTGAAGCTATTCACGATATTTGGTACTCTGATGAAGATTATAACTATAGCATACCGAATACTATCTGGTTCTCAATTTGCATGTTAACTTGTGTGGTTCTGCGAGAACTTGAAACCTTTGGGTGTTATTTGCAAATGCAGTTCACGTCTGGCGCAACCCCGGCCTGTTTTAGACTCCACACACTCCGCAAACTTGTCCTCAATTTCATCATTAGCTGCACTTTTCCGGTAGATCACATCGATTGTCGTACCAGTCTCAACGGACTACCGAACCCTAAAGTCATGACGTTCCTGTCTCGTCCAGGAACGTGTCTGCGCGATACTCTAAGCAGACTTCGAGCTCGAAGCTTGAGCTGCAGGCAGGATGATGGCACGGAGCATAAGCTACAGCTTTACAAGCTAAAAATGCAGCTCTTGTACAGTGCTGTCGAAGCACAATTCCGTGCCTTCTTCTCTTCATTGACATATGCTAACGTGATATCGCGATCATGAAGTCTTCCTCCGTTGTGGCAGCTCTGGCTGTGACTGCCTTTGCGCAAACAGTCCAACAAGATCCAGGCGTGATCAGTGATCCAGGCAAAGCAGGACCTCAGCTCGAGATTGTTCATCTGTACTACGATGAGTGGCCTACAGGTATTGCCGTGTCTCGCTCAGGCCGGATGTTCTCGAACTATCCGCCTGCGCTCGATCCGATGGATCAGCAATACACTGTAGCGGAAATATTCTCGAACAACACAGAAAGACCATACCCAAGCGCAGAGATCAACTCACCACCAGGAGGACGAATTGACAACAGCAAATATCCACCAACAGGAGCAGGAGATGCGCAGCACTTCGTTGGTGTACAGAGCGTGGTCATCGATCCCGCTGACCGATTGTGGGTGCTTGATACAGGACGAGTAGCTACGCAAAACGGGACAATGCTTACAGCTTCGTATGGCGGACCCAAGCTCGTCGGGATCGATCTTATGACGAACTCTGTGTTCAAAACCATTGTCTTTAGTCCCACGGCTGCTCCGGCTGACTCTGTATGTTAGGACTTCACGATATTCGAAGCATGGCTGACGTGATCTTAGTACTTGAATGATGTCCGATTCGACTTGAACCCGTCTCTGACATCGTCTGGCCAAGGTGTCGCATATATCACCGATTCGTCTTCAGAAGGACGTAATGCAATTGTGGTCGTTGATCTCGGTTCCGGCATGGCGTTTCGCCGTCTGATGAACATCCCAGCAACACAGCCAGATGAAGGATTCGTGCCTACGTAAGTCTCCCTGTTCAGCCGAACGTCTTTGGCCTTCTTGGTGGTCAAGAACTAAACTTTGAAACAGGGTCTGGGGACAACCAGTATACAACAATGGCACGACGGGTATGCCGATCAGCAACGTCAACTTCGGCGCCGACGGAATTGCCCTCTCTGTTGATGGGAGCACACTATATTTCAAAACCACAGGTGGTCGTGAGATGTACAGCGTTCCTACAGCTCGGCTGCGAGATCAGAGTCCATATGCTGAGATTCTGGCTCGAGGCGCCGTTAACTTTCTTGGAGAAACCGGCCTCACTGACGGTATGGAGAGCGACACCAACAATATGATTTATGGAGGCAATATTGAGGACAACTCGCTATTCCAGTACAACCCCACCACCGGAGTCTTCACGACCTTTGTTAGAGATCCTAGGTTCTCCTGGACTGATACCCTAAGTGTCGGATATGATGGTTATCTTTACTTCACAGAAAACCAATTATGGTTGGGTAGTGCTTACCAGGGTGGCATCGACAAGCGTGTCAAGCCATACGTACTGTTCAGGGCGAAACTACCTAACGGTGGCACGAAGATTACACAGAGCGCACCTGGTGGGGGTAATGCCACTATGCGAAGGATGTATTAGATGTCAAAAGCTAATTTACCTTTAACATAGCCTAAACGGAAAAGGTTGTAGTCATAGGATATTTTTTAATGCTAATCTACAGAGTCGTGAACCATATTGCTGATCTGGTAAGGTCTCGAAAACAATAGAAATAAACCGACCGTCATCTGATCAAGTCACCCGGAAACCTGCACAGCCTGCATCCTCCACTTAGATCAATTGTTATTCTGACTGTTCAGAATTCTCAGAATTGCTAGAAACAAGTTGAGAACATCCAAGTATAGGCTGATGCTGGCCGCGATCTCCTCCTCTGGATGAAAGTGGCTCATTACCATCTGTGTATCCACCAAAATGTAGCCACTGAAGATCAATGCTGCCACCACTCCATAGACCAGCTCGATAGTCTTGCCACCTGGGAAGAATGCAGCCATGAATCCGAAGATGATAAGCACCCACAATGCTCCAAAGAGATAAGGTTGCCAAGCAGTAAAGTCGTACTTCGTCTGGCAAGCAAACAAGCTCAGGAAAACGAATATGCCGGCCGTAATAACCAATGCTTGAAGCACTATTCTTGACTCGTAGAAGCTAGTGATCACGGATATCGAATATGCTTCTAAGGCCGTAAAGCCAGTGAGGAAGAGTAGGTTCGTTGGATATGACTTGCGCTTCCAATATGTCAGAAGCATGAATCCAATGGCACCAAACAAGGAAATCCACATCATCCATGAGTTTGACTGGATCCAGTTGCGATAATTGTCGCTGAAGAATGAGACGGATGAAAGAGCGGTCGTGAGGACGATCTGGCAGGTCAGGATTGTGTAGACCTTGCGCACGAATTGCTGGCGAATCGTAATGTCACACTCGCTGACAGAAGTGCCATACTGCAGAGATTAGTATCAACGACTGTGTGGGATTCAAAGTCCTTACCTTGAAGTCATCGGGAACATTATCATCTTCAGATCTTCGAGTCGCGCCATAGCCACCCTCGGCGCTACTTGGACCTGCGGCCTGGTATTGTGGTGGTGCTTGAGAATATGATGGCTCATCGAGTGAGTCGCGCTGTGGTGCTGGTTGGTATTTTGTTGTAGATGCCATGGTCACGATAGCCTAGACAATAGCAATAGGATTGTTCTGCAAGGGCGGTTTATGTAGAAGGCAAAGAAGAAAGAATGCGATAGATGGAAGCCTGTCGATGATGTAGTCACAAGCGGCATTCATACGCGGGCACATCTGCCGCACGTGATCGCCTGGAATCACTGGCCGAAGGAGGCTGTCAACCCTGTCGAACGCCTAAATCTGAGGCGCATCGCTCTGACAGAATTTGATTGATACGTCTCAAGAATGCCTTCACATAATGGCAGAGAGCATTCCTTCACAGTTAACAAAACTGGCTGTAATCAAGTCAAGAACCATGATCCTTGATGCCGAACCAGTACACAAAGTTCCGGACTGCAACTTCGAGATCTGAGCCACGACAATTTCGTTGGCGCGAGTTCAATGGCTCACACAAACCGACCAGACGGAGAAAGCACGATGCTGCAGGCAAGTACGATAATATAGTCGTGCTCTCAGATGAGCAGGACAAATGCAGTGAGCGTTGTCTTACTCCCGAGTTGACTTCTTCATCAACTTCACGTTCATCGTGGCTTCAGCAGTACTCGCCTTCTAGTGGCTTCAGAATTGACCCTTTCCAAGCTTTTGCAGTTGTGCCAGATCGAAGGGAGCTTACGGTAATCGACTACTTCCTACACGTCTTGGCACCATCTGGCAAGCACCATGACCTGCCCTCGACGAAATGGGCTATGCCAAAGGTAGATCCACACATCAGTCTACTTCTGCCGTTCATTATGCAAAAACCACCACTATATGAAGCGATGCTTGCAACCTGTCAAGCATCCATCAGTCTGTCGTGTGGTGTCTCAGCATATGGTGATGAGTTCTTCATGCTTCATCGCGGCCGAGCTATGGCAGGCTTACGGAAGCAGCTTGAGAAAGACGTTGATGATAGTGCAATCCTAGCTGTGACGATGCTCATCACTTGTGATTACCTAACTGGTGACATACGAGCCGTTGAAGGTCACTCCAAAGCGCTGCAAAGGATGGCGGATGTCCGAACTCAGATGAAATTGGGCCAGCAGTCTGTGGAGTCTACATGGGATAAGTTTGTGCAGCACGGACTGGAAGGATATAAGTCCATTTGTGTATTGGCTACAGGCAAGCGAAATGATACAGGAATCGGTCTGCCAGAACTGGAGGAAGAAGTTTCCCCATTCAAGCCACTGGTATATCCTCAGCCTCCATTTAACCCAGAGCAATGTGAAGAGTGGACCAAACTGCCAGAAGGCTTTCTCAAGCTCGTGCTTACTTCTCAACTTTCTACCCAACTGATAGCTATCATTTTGGCTATCAGTGACCTCAAACCGAAGGCTTCTTTAGGGCTCTTCAAGTTGATGAAACTGATTGAACCGGTACAAGCAGCCATACAACGATTTTCGCAGCACGTTGAAAGCACTCATCTCGAGCGATGTATTGCTGCAGGACTTCTTGCATACAGTTTCCAATTTCCGCGACCGCAGGCGGCAAATATGTTCCATGATCCTCCGATGCGCGGTATAATCCGGCTGCTGAACATAGCCCACCGCTCACAAAGTGTAACCGAGCAGAAGGCCATGATCTGGGTTCACATGGCTGTCGAAGGCTTTCTAGCCGCCAGACCTGTACGTCTATCTGGAGGCCCTGACGTCTTCCAAAACGCCATGCTGAGGTATCGTCCACTCAGAGCTTGGGATCAGCTTGTCCTTGTGCTGGAACAATTCTTCTTCACCCCAGACCTCCTTGATGGATGGAAGATATGCCACGAATGGCACAGATCGCGCCACCACACTATGGACAAGTTTGTGCCTGCCAACTCGAAGGTGAACCAGCATCTAGGCTTGCAAGATCGGTTCGAACAAGACACGTTGATACCTGCAATATGTCCTTTCAGCAGCGAAACTGCTGCAGGCGGCTACAGTGGATCGACGTCCTGCCCATTCTCGGATAGACTGAAATGAGTCTATAAGATCCGCCTGCATGGATGTCGCAGAGTTTGCACTTGTCCTCATGATGGTCGGAACCAACGTTCATGAGTTCCACCAGCATAAAGGAAGACAGAACCACAGCTGCTCAGCACAAGGCGAACGGCTTGCCAAATTGAAGAATTTACTGGTCCAATGTGATTGAGATCCTCGAATTAGGCCGACTTGGCACTCTGTCCTTATTGCGCTAAGCCCAATGCAAAGGATTCGGTTTAGCTTCACTTCTGTTCTGCTCCCACCACGAAGCATATTCGTGAAAAGGAAGAGCCGATATGCAGTCATCTACGGATTCAACAGCTTATGTCCACAATGTCCGACAGGGAAAGAGCTATATGAAGCAAGTCATGTCAGCGGTTTTGTTTCGACCAGTAGAAAGATTATCATTGAAAGGGTACCTGAACACAATGAAGGCTCTCCGTCAGCTTGAGTACGCACAAAAGCTTCAGCTTGTTGACCTGCCTGCACCTGAAGCTGGGCCGGGTACTGGGGTTATCCGCATACTCGCCGCGAACATAATATCCTACACTAGAGACATCTACAATGGTGTTCGCAGTAAGTACTATGACAATGTCGAAGTTGTGTCTGCTAAAGGCAGCAGAATATCCCTACCCAACCCCTTTGACCGCCGGCTCTTCTGCCATCGGTCGAGTACACGCTCTAGGTCCAGATTCGACAAGCTTAAAGAAAGATCAGCTCGTGGTCGTCGACATCATGTTTCGCTCACGTGACGACCACACAGATGCTTTTCTCTCCGCTATACATGAGGGGTATACTCCTGGTAGCAAGAAGCTGATGGAGCACTACCGAGATGGCGCTTACGCAGAGTACATGACGGTGCCGCTCGAAAATTGCTTTCCCCTCGACGAGGAAATTCTGCTCAGCAAGTTTCACTACAACATGCCAGATCTGCTGTCAATCATGAAGCTCATGGTCCCTTATGGTGGTTTACGGGATATCAATCTCTTACCACACGAGACTGTCATTATCGCACCGGCTACAGGTGGCTTCGGTGGAGCGGCAGTCTACCTTGCCTTGTCGCTCGGCGCTCGAGTTGTGGCAATGGGTCGAAACCAGCAGGCTCTGACTAAGCTGCGTTCCAGTCTCGGCAAGCAGTTCGGCGAGGACCGTCTGACTACTGTGCCTATCCTTCCTGGCTTCGACGACCAGCTATCTGCACTCAAGAACACTCTGCGAGACTTTAACTGTCAAAAGGGCGCTGATGTCTTCTTTGACATTAGTCCTCCAGAGGCTGCCAAGAGCTCTCATTTCAAAGCCGCAATTCTGTCCCTTAGACATAGTGGCAGAGTTAGTCTCATGGGCGGGCAGAGAGAGGATGTTCCTCTACCTCATATGTTTGTCATGCATTTCGATCTTACGCTGAAGGGAAAGTGGATGTACAGTCGGGAGAATGTTCGTGACTTGGTAAAGCTGATTGAAAACGGTGGTCTGCGACTTGGTCGTGACACAGCGATGAGCAGTGTGGACTCGAGAGCATTTGAGCTACAAAATTGGGAAGAAGCCTTTGACTATG
This sequence comes from Pasadenomyces melaninifex, assembly GCA_022813495.1. Classification (NCBI taxonomy): domain Eukaryota; kingdom Fungi; phylum Ascomycota; class Dothideomycetes; genus Pasadenomyces; species Pasadenomyces melaninifex. The sequence goes on from JAKLMI010000013.1 coordinate 123,612, forward strand.
CAGCCGACGCTCCACTAACAATGGGCGTAGGAGCCTATTTTAATGTTGCAATATGAACAAGGATATGACCCAGAATCGGCTATGGTGTTCCTTGAGGCCGAGTATACGCTCAAACCACTACATCGTCAGTCAACCACCTTGAGTAACACATTTATAACAGATAAACAGTTTTATTACTACCTAGGTATCTCGTGCTATTGAAATTACATAGACTTCCGTCATCGTCTGCGATGACGAACTTCTGAAAGTGCAAGATTAATCATATAGGGTAGCTGATATCGAGTTCAGGATCGTCATGGTGTGAACGATCAATATCAAGCCTGGAAGAATCCCAGCATTGTCAATACTGCAGCCAATGCAACTGATAGCAGGCCACTGATCGCCACAGACCACTTCTACTTGGTCTCGGAGCCAGCAACCTTGTTGGCCGAATCCTCAGCAGTCTTGCTTGCCGTCTGGAGGCCAGAAGCGACAGTCTGAAGGCCACTAGCGGCGTAGCTTTGAACGGTCTCGAGGATCGATTGGCCTTGCTGCTGTGCAGCACCAGTGGTCTCACTGGCCTTCTGGCTGACAGTGTCGGCGCTGTCCTTCGCTGTTTGACTTGCAGCGTTCAGATTGTCTTGTGCAGCTTGGCTTGCTTGGTTGTAGGTGTCTTGAGCCTTGTTCTGTGCAGCACCAGTGGTCTCACTCGTCTTCTGGCTGACAGTGTTGGCACTATCCTTCGCTGTTTGACTTGCTTGGTTGTAGGTCTCTTGAGCCTTATTGCTCACGTCAGAGGCAGTCTGCTGGCCACTGCTTGCAACATTTGAGCTTGCATTTTGAGCGTAATCAGACAAGCCTGCAGCATTCTGTTTTGCTTGCTCTGTTGTATCGGATAACGTGCCCTGCGCAGAGCCTAGTACACCCTTGGTCTGATCCGCTGCAGAGTTGCCAGTGGATGAAGTCTCGTCACTAAGCTTCTGAGTGGTCGACTTGCTATCACCTGGATTCAATCAGCATGGCAACGAAGTACATAAGGTGGTATGCTGACCTGGCTGCAGAGAGGCTGCCACACTGTCACCAGTATCGGTAACAGACTCTGAGGCTTTGTCAAGCGTGCTCTTCTGAGAATCAGGCTTCAAAGTCTCTCCAGCCTCTATCCACCTTGTCAGTAGTGTTAAACTTTGTATGTACGGGTTGAGGCTTACTGGTGGAGATATCTTTTCGACCAGCGTCGGAAGACATGTTGATGGTTCAAAGTTGAAAGGTAAAGTGGTCTGTACTAATAGTCTTTTTGCTTTGAGGAACTGAATGCAAAAGTTATGTGTTAACTTTGAAAAGGTGTTGTTCAGTCGAGATGGTGAAGAATAGAAAAGGCAGAAGAGCAAAGTACTGCAATCATTATTGTTTCGTTCTTAGAGGGGGAAGGAGGGCAGGCGCGAACCGCGTTTCATATGACGTCAAATTTCGACAAAGAAAAGCAGGCCCGTTGACATCATACTGCGTGACAAGGCAGGAGCAATGATTTGACACGTCTATGGTCAAGCATTATCCAAGTAGCATACTGGAATAGTCATCCTGTTCGCGCTGTCAAGCCGATCTCGATGAGTGTCTTATCGGTGCAGTGTCACGATACGCATTAGATTATCTATCACCAAGCGCTGGTATGGTCGTTGATGTTACGGCGCAGGTGGGGCAAGCCCGTCCGTCTTGAGGAGTAGCATAAAAAGTTCTTTTACATACAAGCGATCAGTCGAGGGCCAATTCTTTCGCAGCGGCGCTCAACGCTTCGCCCTTACCACCATACTCTTTCGGTAGCTTCTCACCCAGTCCGTTCACATTGCTATCAGCGAACTCAAGGTACAGCGCCCCACCGTTGCTCATCGGATGGAACTTCTTGAGTGTCTTGGGTGCAGCGAACATTTTCATGACGTGGTACAGAGCACCCAAGATCGCTGTTTGTGGTCAACCGTTTGTCTTCACATTGTCGAGCTCGTGATTCTTACCTGGAATATTGACGAAGAACTTCTCCTTCAGAGTTTCTGGGTAGGCCATAGCGAGCACCTCTACTGTTTTCTTTGCTGCAGTCCTTACTGCCGGCGGACTTCTCAAAAAGCTGACACCCTTGTAGTCGTGGACCTGAAACATCTTGTAACTGTCCTCATCGGCGGTAATTGGCCGTGTAGCTTTCGCAATGTCGAGCTCACGTACCGCCAGCTCCATCAATGCTACACTATTTCTGTTAGTAGCTGGTCTTCATAGGACTTTCTGCCGATGTGCTTGACCGTGGAGTCCCAAACGATCCGGCCTGACTTACCGCCATTGAATAAATGTATCAAGATCACCGAAGGAGTTCTGGATGTCCTCGACACTGCCATATATGTTCCACGTAAAGACTTCCTTACTTTTGGCGTCTTCGTTGATGTAGCTTGTGATGTAGCCAAGTCCAGCAAACTTGTTCTTGGGGAAGTGCTTCTCAAGCAGCGCCGACGGATTTGCCTCCGCTCGGTAGTCAAGTGTGCTGGTGAGCTGCTCTTTGGCCTTGGTCAAATCGCCATCGTTGGCATTCAGGTATTTCTGCAAGATGATTCTGTTTTATGAGCTTTTGTCCCGAGAAAGGATAATCTGCTTCTTTGGTAAAGCTTGAACTTGAAAGCAGGGGCACTTACTGGGATGGCACATGTGTGTCAGGGTCCTCAAGGGTAACGCCCCATATTTCGCTATGTGGGTGAGCCTGCACAACCTTCCAAAGTGCTTGCAACTGTGTTGGATCGCCACCTTTTTCTGAGATCTCTTTTATGGGCTGAATAGCAGCTGCAGCTGCGATACTGCTTATAGCCGCAGCGTCGCCTTCACGTGCTAAAGATGTCGAATTCACTGTTGGCTAGACAGCAATATCGTAAGATACCAGATTGGCTAAATCATCGATTTCATTAACTTTGCCTTACCTGGACCACAGCGCCCTGCTCATCATTATGTGCACCAGTTATCGACCTTGGGCCGCTTGTCTTGCCGTTGTCGTCAACAGTCATCGCTGTCGAGATGTCGGTGAATACAAAGTCGTATTAGCTGAATGATTGTGTAAGGGACTGATACGACGTTTCGACCAATCAACGTCTGTCAATCCAGTCCGGAATATTTTCGCGCGTTGTAGCGTGTGGGCACATAAGATGATATTCCCGAGTACTTCTAGCAGGTACAAGGTGTTTTGCAACCTCAGGCTCTGAAAGATTACTCGGCTCGATCTAAGCACATCCTATGCGGTTTGCAGGGGAGATACCAGATTGCTGCCCAGATTGGCGTACACAGCAGCTTGCGAACAACGGTCTCGTAGCACGAAAGTCGCGCGTCATACTCAGCAAAACTGTTAGTTATCGAAGACTCACGATCAGCAATGCGAAATACCAGAAGATCGAGACCATTGCGGACAAGGTGAGGCTGATCATGGAAGCCTTAGCTGCTGTCCGGCGTCTTCAGCATCGAGGTATATACTAACGAGTTTCTAAACCGACAACAATCTTGAGAAGATAGTGCGGAAGAGTGAGGGACTCAAATCCGCTTACGACCGAGGGAAACGCAGATGGTAGCTGCCAACTTACCACTAGTCTTCAAAGACCCTTCCAGGATTGTGGACAGCACTTAAAGCTTCATTACCGCTGTTAAACGTGAGGTCCTGTAGCAGCTTCGAGGCCTAAAGACCGTCTTATGAAGAGATATCTTAATATGTCAACAGATAGAATTCTTTATATAATTTTTGAACACTCCTCTACTTAACTACTATAGGACGAGAAGCAAAAACTTCAACCCAAGCGAACTGATGTTGAGCAGAAGACAAGCACGCGAGGGTCTAGAAGCAGTGGAGATATAATATCTACATATAGATGCTGCCAACTCGAAGATTATTGGACCTGCTGGGCACGGAGATAAAGCTCCAAACCTCGAGTATTCCATTCGTGACGAGACACAAGCACTTCCGGCACTACTGACATTTATCACATGCTACTTGTAGCATTCTGAGCATGTGCTCGTGCCTACGAAAGTACAGAGTGAATAGATATTCACTCATCAGCTGCAGAGGTAACACATGATTCACAGACATTCCGAGTACCTATAAAGTCGTAACTGTAATCGTTCTATATGTGTACCTAAAGGCCATTGAGATCATTGTCTATCGTGAGCTATACATGATTCATAGTCCTCCTCTTGTCGTATATACATAAAAGGTGGCCAGCATAAAGCTCTAGATGATCGTGATCTCATTCCATACCTCATAACTTCGTCCATCTAGAAAGCAAATTTGCGCACTTCTGCAGGTTCTTGACCTGACAGACGCGATTGTATCTCTCGAATTCAGTAAAAACGCACCAACGACAAAATAATGATAGAACTTCCTAAGACCTCCCTCGTGGTGTGTATAAGATTTGCAAGTAGAGCAAATTGAGCCACGTGAGCCTGAAACTTGCAGTTCTGCAAATTCGACCGATGTTGATAACGCGTGCTTACAAGCTCATGGTAAGCCATTCCCATTCTTGGCTGTTAGCAGCATTCATGCCTTTGGATTTCTGTGCCAGACCCATATCTCCTGGCACGAGTGAGGGCGTTGTAGTAGCACCAGTTCCAGTACCATTCATTCTCACCCGCGAGTTTCCCTGTGTCGGAATGCCTCGAGTTGTCGCATCAACATCACACATTGCCCGATCATCTTGTGTCTGTGCTGCGGAAAGACTAGGAAGTTGCGTATTCGAAGCACGAGACTGGCGTCGCTGTCGCTTCGACGTAATCTGAACGGTCCTGCCTGAACCCAGAGTAGACTGTATTGGCTGCTTAGGAGGTGCGGCTGCGATGGGTACCACACCTGGTTTACCACCTGTTGTATTACCAGCAGTGATGCTCTTCGGTGTGGTAACAGCTGATCCTGATCCTGATCCTATGGAACCTTGAGCCGAAGCGGGTGACTGCGTAGTTAGTTCGCCGTGCACAACGGCAAAGTTTGGTGTTGTAGCCGGGATTGGCTGTATTGAATTTTTCCTGGAGTTCTTTTTCGTGCTTCGCGTAGATGTAGTACCAACGGGAACGGTATTACCACTACCCCTGTTCCGTTTTTTGATCACGTCTGTTTTCAATGAAAGTGGTCTAACCACGCCATGAAGTTTCAGGAAAAGACCACAAGCATTACACAGCGGATGACCTTCAGGGTTTCGTCTCCAGAGTGGTGTAGTCTGCGTGAAGCAGTTAGTGCAACTTGTCGGAGCACCATTGATATCCTGTCCTTTCGGACCCGGACTGCTAGGTCGTGAAGGAGCACGGCTTGAGAAACCAGATTGAGCAGGAGAGTTCACGATAGATGGTCCTTGGTTACTAAGTGCTGGTGTCGAAATGGTCCTCGGCACCTTCCCTCGGCGTAGATCTTCACCTCGATGCTGCACATCGCTGACAGAGACAGAGGAGCCGTGACCACGCATACCGTTTGTTGACCACTCATTTGAGCCTAGCATTTCGGTGCCACCAATGCGTACCTGCTTCTGCTGGTGAGGCAGCTTTTGTAAGTTCTGAAGATCAGTTATACTTGAGTCCCAATGCAGACTAGAATTCAGGTCCAGCGAAGGATCACCCAAACTATCACTGTAATCTTGCATCAGAATATTATTGTCGTCGTCTTCGATGTCGGAATCCGTACCGAAATGGAACATGGTATCTTGACCACTCATCGAATAACCTGGGGAGATTCTGCGCCCATATGAGGGATCTAGGACACGGTGTGGTTCGATATGTTGATTTTGTAGAGAATAACCCATTGACTGCCCTGTCAATGAACTATACAGGTGGTCGTTACTGTGCTGATAGCTGAAGCTATTAAGACCAGGCACAAGTAAATCTTGGCTCCGAGGGATTACTGGGATACCGCGTTGTTGCCGTAAATCAAGTCCAAGATCGCCGAAGTAGTACGGTTGCTGTTCTTTCTCTTGAATCGGTTGTGGTGTAGACACGGCGGACGGGTAGCCGGAATGCGGAGGTGAATAGTATTCTGCAGCTGAGTTTAGGGACGAAGCCAGGCTCTGCTGATTGAAGTGATTTGGAAACGGTCCATGAGGGGCTAAAGGAGACGCTCCTGCCGAGAAAGCGAACCTTGAGTCGTAGGGTCCAGCGGATGTCAGAATGGGATCTGCTTGGACACTATAGGTGTCTAGACCCAATGTAAAGGGATCGGGGACCTGTCCTGAAAGGTGGAAGGTCGCTGATGGCATGTCAAGAGAGTAGTGCGGTACCTTTGCTGTGAGATCATCCGCTGCTTGCATTGAAGGCGGAACTTGTGGGGAGAATTCTGCGCGACGTTTGCGGTTCTGTGGTTACATTTAGCTGAATTTTCAACATGGATTGGGGCAACCTACGCTTCTCTCGTCTATGCTTGTCTTCCTTACCCTCCTTTGAACGTAATCGAATTCTCCAGGTCTATTCTTGTTTGACAGGTGTTTAGGGACAGATGCGGCAGGGGCCACTGCAGGAACCTTAGATCTTGCGTGCGCTTTTCTTTGTATAGGTATATCCCCGTTTTTGACAGTAGCGACTGTAGCATCGGAAGACGTCTCAGGTGTTATGCCATTGGGTGAAGCTACCGAACTTGGCACAATATAATCGTCCAAATTCATGGCCTCAGTCCGCGTATCGACATTATCGTCCACGGACCGCCTTAATTGCTGAGCTATGCCACTAGGCCCGGACTGTGGTTTTGGAGGCACGAGTCGCTTTGCTGCCCTGTTAGGATATCAGTATGAGAATGACCTTGAGTTTCACAACATACAAAGCTGCTGCTTGCTGCTCTCTCTCGCGCCTCTTCAAATTCATTGCCATCATTCTCCAAGTCAGATTTTCCATGCGCTCTTGATTCGGTAGCCTGGTCTTGGTCTTGCTGTACAACTTCCATATCTGCGTTCCCAATGGATCTTGCTTTTGTAGCTCTTCCGGTGTTTCTAAAGAGTCCGACCCAGTTTCCTCGTTCCAGGTTGGGAAGGCAGGGCCCTGCAGAAGCTCACTCTGTGCGACTTCATCTGGAGAAGGGAGTTGCTTCGTTGGTGGGGAGTTCGTGGTGGACGAAGCAGTGCCACTATCTAGACCACTTTGCGACGATATTAGTGAAAAATTAGCAACACTCGTTTCATGGTCTCGTCCTTGAGCTGTATGTGGTTGTATTTCGTTCAAGCTCGTTAAGTGCACTTGTGGCTGACGTTGTGTCGCCTTCAGTGCTGATATTGTGCGCAATGTTTTCACGTCCCCTCTTTCGCCATAGAGATTTGACATAATCACCAAAAATACGCAGACCTATCGTTGCTTTCAGATCATCCCAGATGTTACGTCTGAGCGTCTTAAATCGCGGGAAGTACGCAAGATTTTGGATGTCATCACTTCCTGCGGCCGACAAAGTTGCTTAACGAATAACGATCAAGAAAGTAGAGCTGAGCAGGAAAGAATCAAAAGCCGAAGCCAGTTGCAAAGCGATGCACAACTCACACCTGGGGCCGGGCGAGTGGCTCCAACAAGTGGATGAGATTTTTAGTGGTCAGTGTCTGGCACGCATCGAATGGCTCACGATCTTCAGCAACCAGCGAGAGCAGAAAGCACATGGGCCAGAGAGCACGAGAGGTCTTGCTTCACACTCTCGTGAAAGTCAAGCGCAGAACACAAGTGGAAATGGTGGGTTCGGCACGATCGGTGTTGAGCGAATTAGAGGTGTCCCAGCGTGGGATTGAAATTGTCTATTCTATGCGGGCTGCTTCGGGACGGTGGTAAACGCGGCAGGGTTACGAATCTCGAGCGTCAGATTCTTGACTCGAATGGAGGGAGGGATTTCTGGCCGAGAACCATGCGAATTGCGCCTGAATAGGAGCACCTGCGCTAATAATGTCCTGAACTACAAGTACTACCCCCACCTTTCTGATTTGAGCAGGACGAAGGCCGAGTCGAATTACGGAGATAGAGTAGATCAACAGCGTGGGTGTGGCCTTGGAGGCGCGTCATTAGCAGAAACAAATCGTCACTTCGGAACAGTGCTCCTTCGTTCATGAACTGGTCATTGTCCAAACTGATGGCAACCGGTGGTCGGGATGTGTACGAACAGCTCGAAAAAGAACCTACGGTCCTGCTAACGGGCCACTTAGTATTACAGCAGAATGCAATTTTGGTGATGGATAGCAATAATAGCATTGGAAGCTGCAGATACGAATGATAATCAATTTCTGTCAAACAACTGGGAAACATACTGTTGGTCATCGTCAGCTACGATCGAGTTCAGACCTCGATGCAAGCGATGCCCCATCGCATCAGATACCACTGTGGTTGATGAGGCGAATATCAATAGTATTATTCTAGCAATATTTGCTGCAGTACATGTGGAGCTTGGAATACTATGCCGTTCATACCAGCCTTGCTTTGACTGTAGGTGTTTCGTATGCTTCGTAGCGGAGCACGACAATATAGGTATGATCGAGCATTAGACTTCGGCATTTCGCAGAGTATAGTATGATGCTCAATACCTTCAACAGCATTGACATAGGTTCCACAACTGGCTATATTACAGCCCAGGTGAAACTGTAGTGCCACGTGTGTTCGCGTGCTCGAATCATTGATACTTGACAATCTTCATATGCACACGTTAATCTTGTTCCAAGGATAAGCGGCGAAACATGTGGTTGAGACGAGTGCTATTAGCAGGACTGAAACTTCTCAGACTCAAAAACATCGGTCTAATGTATTGCCAGCATACAGAAAGCCTCAAATAGAGCGCATACACATTGTTATCAGTTTTGATTCTGAAGTATCGTTAGTGAAGCATTGAACAAACTAGCAAGTTTGGCCTGGAAATAAAACGTATTTTCCTTCTGGATTGCATCACTTTTGGATTTTGGGTTCCTAGCACGTCTATTACTACTAAGATCATGTAGCGTCCAATTCCCATCCGCAAACCAACAACATAATGTGGTGTAGCAATGCTCGTCACCGATCTCTGTTAGGAGATTGGCATGAGACTCTGGCACAGACTCGTATTCGGTGCTGTGAACGTATAATTCGGAGAAGATCGGGATGGTACGGAGTACAGGAGTCTCCTCCATCGCTATGTGGGCATCGGCAGCTAAAACTTCAAGATGGGGTCTCACGCTCGATGGTATCCAGTAGTACTGTAGCGCAGCGCTAGCTTCATGGACGCCTGCGACTCTAAAGGGTCATGCTCGGTTCGAATCACCGATTCAAGTCCTTCGTTATCTGGAGAATATAGGTCTTTGACGTGAGTCAACTGCGATGAGCACGCGACTCGTTGAATAGCCTGACTCGACAATAGTTTGTTATGAGTCTGCGGTGCCCAATGATACCCTGCACGATTTTGCGAGTTATCAACATATCCGGACTTCAGAGCAGAGCAGCACGACCGCCCCACGCTAGTACGAGGACTGTGGTAGTACAGACATGTGCAATTCTGCTACCGGATCTAGCATGCGGCAACAGTAGCTCGAATCGAGCTGCCTCAATCCTTGGAGTTGAATTGTATGAATTATTCGGCCTTGCCACCAGTCAGCACATATGTCTGCTCTCCCATCAACGTAGAACGGCTGCTAGCAACAAGCTGATATTGGAACCAGCTGGTACATGCCGATACAAGTTGACCTTGAGCATGCTGCTTGATGCTTGTGATTGCTGCTAGAATAGTATACGAAATGACAAGGTCGAGGTTGCCAAATGCATACGTGCTCTGCGATAATGTAGCAACGATGAGTCCGAGGTGAGAACATTTCAAAGGTACTGATTATGTGAGCTCATTTATAGTAATCATGATACGCCGATCACCAATATAGCTAATGCGGATCAGAGTTGATAAATTCTGATTGCGATATGGCTGCCGACTTCTCGATGGTCGAATTTTGTGAATAGCAACGGCGAAGCGAGGTGAAAATCGAAGTATCCTGCGCTCGCAATCTATAAGGATGATCGTTATTTAGGTGCCATCGATGTTCTAACGCATTATCTTAAGCTCTGCTAATGAGCTTGTAACCTGCAATTATTACATTCATGCATTCTTCTGAGTTGGCGGCAACCCTGGTGGCTCAAAATCCTTTATCTTCGGTTGTGGGACTCGCATCGATAATTTTTGCGTGGGTTGCACCAATCATACTGATAAGGATGTTCGACGTTGGCGAAGAGATTTTTCCGTTGAACCAGCTTCCTTGAACACGAGTCTCTAACACGTCCGCGCATTGGAACAAACGCGAAAACCCGTTCAGAGTCTAATATACCCTCCACAATCCAGCTACCTTCACCTAGTCGAGTGGCTTTCGTCTCTTTTAGATCTATACAACTGTGCATCTCGATGTAGCTTATCTGGTGCGCTCGAGGTCTTGAACCACGCAGCATAGATAGCTAGGATCAGGAAAAATGATGACCTCCTGCTTGCGTAACCGGAGCCGCAACAATTGTACGTTCGTGTCTGGCTGCGCCAGAGCATCCGGTCCTTTCAGGTGAGCGAGAGCTTGAGTCTCATCTGCCGCGAAAGCACTCTTTGTACCGTCCACTTCCGCCAGAGCCTCACTTACTGTTGTTGCCGCCACCACAAAGGAATAAATGCTGGCAGCAAGTATTTGAGCAGGGGTAAGTCTCGAACCTTCTGCTTTTTGACCTAAGTCGTCCACATTATCCATCGTTGGGTCGTTGGTCATTGACTGATCGTTATGCGTCTCGCCCTGCATGCCATACATTGATTGGCGCTTCGAGACAAGTTTGTTGTCCGCCACTATCATGCCAGAAGCCTTGATGATTGAACCATCCTTTCGCGCTAAGATCAACGTGGATTTTACACCAGGCCGTTTCGCAAGGTTATCCAGAATAGCATCAACTGATCCCTCATCTTGACCTGTCGGTCTGAATCGTTCAGTCATCTCCTCCATTCATATGGGTGGTACAACGAACCTGGCCATAGCATTAGCTCAACTCCCCGGTATGCGTCACTGCCGTCAATTTTGTGCAAGTACGCTATACATAAGCGAGTAGTCGAAGCGCCAATATTTATCTCATGACGGATTGTGTGGCCAGACCACTTGTGAATTGTCACTCTCCGGATCCCTGCAAGTAAAGTCGTTCCCGTTGATGGGATACGTAAGTCGCCAAGACAACAACTTCGATACAAGATCGTTAAAAGCTCAAAGCACATCATGATCTTGCGTGCAACCGTAGAGACGAACCTCATCGCGTGTACTAGCGCGAAAATGCGAAATTACCCAATAGAAAAATCCTTAGCCCTTTCATTCTGGCATTGTTTGTAGGTGAAACAGCTTAAAAGTTAGAGATCTCATCAAGACTCTCAACGGCCGGCTATAAACTTCCATGCCTTGCTTGACCAATTGCTAGAGTTTCGGGAGTCAGCTCTGAGCAAGATGGGCTCCAGTGCGAAGAAGAAGAAGGAAAAGAAAAAAGACTTTCAGAAGCCCAAGCTTAAAGTCGGCAAAACCGCGCCAAAGGCTGCGAACGCTACGAGTACTTCTTTCAATGCGAAGAAGCTGCTCGTAAATCAACAGATCAATGCTGAAGCTCCTACACAGCCGGAACAGTTCCTGCATCATGTATCCTTGCTTTCGTCGCGCACAGACAGCCAGCGTAAAGAGTCACTCGCTTATTTGACATCTGCATTGCAAGGCGAGTATCGAACAGGTGTCATACCTTTACCCACCGAGAGCTTCCTGGAGAAACTGTCATCATTGCTATTAGACTCAAACCATGGTGTCAGGTCTCAGACCCTCAAACTGATTATGGCGTTGCCTGAACGTGATTTAGGAGTCAGCGTTGACCGGATGCTACCTTACGTACGAGCTGGCATGATGCACCTTTCCCAAGAAATTCGTCGCAACACGCTGGATGTACTTTCATATCTGCTCACGACCTGTCCAGCTGAATTCGTGTCAGCCCGTGGGGGTTGGACCAAAACTACACAATGCTTTGCTAACATGCTAGGGTTCAAGGATGTTGCAGAATCCGAGACGTGGTCATTGCACAAGACGGGTTTTCGTGAAGACTCGAAAGCCATTGCTCGAACGCTGCAAGTGGCAGAGCAATTTATCTCGGCGGGTCTGGTACAGCCAATGTCGACCAGAAAATCGAGTCAAAATCCTTGGGAAGGACGTCCCCATTCAACAGAAGTTTTCTTGTGTGACATCGAGCATCATACGATATCTTCTAAGTCTAATCCATTCGGGTATTTGAGTCTGTTTGGTTCGCCTCCAGACGACGATAGCAAACAGCTTGAAGACCTTGAAGCAAGAGTCCTGGAATTCCAGCACAAGTTTTATTCGGAGTTTACCAAAAACTTGATCAAGGCAAAACAAGAGGGCGGAGATGTCGGCAGGACAGCGGGGCAGCTACTCAAGACCATCGAGAAAAGTTGTAGCGAGGAAGTCGAAGATTAGAGACTGTGTAAATCGGGACTCGGTCGTTGAACGTTCGAATACGTTTTCGGAGGCACGTCCAAACATCGCGGAGCTCTACTTCCTTCCAAAGATTGACTATGTGCTGAATGTATCGTTGAATCTTCGTGGCAGGCGGCAATACCAATGCTGAGCCCTGCAATTCGAGCTGCTTGTGCACATCGCAGCGTTATCTCGTCACCGTTCGACTTCAAATATACTCGAACAAATTCTCAGGCAACAGTTTAACGTCTTCTTTTCTTTCTGGTTCGTAGATCGTCCCGATGCTGTCAAAAAGGTACATCCTGAGGATGGGAACTTAGAACATTCGACTAGCTATTATCGCCGGCGTCAAGCTAACCGATTTCTGAGCCGTTCCTAGATCGCAAGCTCTGGTGTCTGCTTTCACGAGTCAAAAAGCACTCTCTTGCTCTCTGTCCCTGCCAATCTCAGTCAATCGAGGAACATCACATTTCAATATCTTTGGTGCCTGCTCTAATCAACGTAATGACACACACAACAGCCAGTATCCGGCGCTTGCCGTAGATGAGGCAAATTTACCTGCTCAGGGGTGCGTGCTGCGACCTTGGCGACTTCGGAGCCAGTTCCTTCTGTGAACACGACTGAATCATATGCCCAGCAAAATGTCGAAGTCTTACCACGCTATTTCAGACCCAAATCTGTCAACAAATTTTCCACTGTCATCCCTCGTCAGACGCTTGATTAACTTTAGCATTTGGTCAACACTGTCCTCCACTTCGATTGCACCTTCCTCTCTGCATTTCGTGAGCCTTGTTTCTACCCTACCGGGATGGACTAGACTGATAATGACTTGCGGTAGATCAATAGTCAGACTCGTTACAATGGCATTAAGTGCTGCTTTACTTGCACGATACGCATATGCACCTCCCTGCCTTGCCTCGGCGTTATGGCTAACACTTCCCATTCTAGATGTCATAACGATGATCTTGGTCTCCTTGCTACTGGCACACTCGGGCTCGTAGAACAGTCCTGCAGAAGCGAGTTTCTGTACCAGTATGAAAGTGCCAATGGTGTTGATCTGCATCGTCTTCATCATGGTTGCTGCATTCATGGTAATTATCGTCTCTGCAACAGCTACATCGTCAGGATATGCTTCCTCGATCTCCGGTACCAGACCACGTACTCCAGCAGAGTGTATCACCAAGTCGATCTTTGGGTTTGTGCATGAGCTGAATGCACCATATTTCGTTCGCATGAAATTGACGCCGTCCTCTATAGATCGTTCTGAAGCAAAGTCGACCTGCTGTTTCCGAAATCTTCTAGACTGACCGTCTTCACTGGGCGTGCTGGGTGGAGCAGTGATGTCTATTGTTCTGACATCCCAGGCTATAACAAGTGTGTTGGGCTGCTTCAGGTAGTGTTCCACGAAACAGCGGCCTATGCCTGATGCTGCTCCTGTAATCAGGACTGTGTAAGGCTCATAGTCTGGATTTGCCATTATCATCGTGCTTATTTCTATCTTGTATCCGAGAAAATTATTTGGGAATTAACTGTTTTCCTGGACAAGATGTTCTGGGTATGGTTTGATATTGGGCCACAACTAAGTTTGTGATTGAATGCTGTGTTTAGGCGATAGTTTGCATCTGCCGTGTAATGAGCTGCAAGAGATTGCTATAGGTCCACGTAAAGGTGGACTCATGGCAAGACAGAGGCTAGAGCTTGAGTCTCTAGTCATCTGATGGTGATAACTCAGTGAAATGGATCAGATCGAATTTAGGGTGATGGAGCATCAATCAGTCGGCTGTGCATAGCCGTTTACAGAAGCATTTCCGCCAGCTCGTTTCAGGCAGAAAAACGCGAAGTGATCAAAACATGTTTAAAGGCGACTTTGTGGCAGAATTCTACGCAATTATTCTAATGTATCTTCGGTGTGCCTTCGTCTCTAGTAAGCAACAACCTGGTTCCATCGAACGTCGTTTGGACCATGGAATCCAAGCTTCTCCCATACTGCGCCCTCATGCACTGTTGAGCATGTCGCTGCCGCTTTCTACATAGAAGTCTGCGGTGCACTACATTGCGATATCGCAGACCTTCGCAACATCGTTTCCGTACGCTGGAATGATGAGTCGAGAAGCGTAGTACTGAAGACTTACGACCATGCCTGCGAATGTGCGCTTTGACCTTTGACCAGCTGAGTCTCGTGCTGGACATCAGCCTCATTATATGTCGTCAGATTCATGGGTCGTCGAGCAGCTAGTTTCTTGTTGCCCTTCGCGATTTCCGGATCGTACCACATGATGCATGTTGCCAGAAGCAGGACCATAAGCAGTCCATCGAACACATAGAGTGACCATTCGTGATCGAGAAGGTAGCTGTTCCAACCCATCCCATATTCGATGACTCGAAACAGGTTTCGGATAGTGATTAGAACCGATGTCAGGTATAAGCCCAGCATCAGACGCTTCCACGTCAACCGACCTAGCATGCTTCGTACTCCGCCAGTGGATACTCCAAGTGGTCCATCCAGCGATGCGGCAGTGGGCTGGTTGCTCAATCTCCTCTGGAATATGAAGCCGGTAACGATGAAGACCAAGAAGATTAAGATCTGCAGGATTAGACCCCCGAGAATAATGTTGTTGTATGTGTCGACCGCGTCTGTTGTGTCTGCTGTCGCGAGAAGGCCACCACCGGCACCTTGAGTCATGAAACAGAAAACGTCACCTCCCACGAATATCTTTGTCAACCAGTTGACCCGAATAAGGCTGTGATGCTCAGCTTGTGTGACTCTGATGATCCGACCCAGGATCATGTATACCGAAGCAGCGAAGAGGATTGGCGGCAGAAGGAGACATAGACTCTGCATAGTGTATAGTCCGACAGAGTCTGTGTTGTTGTGTGCTAAGGCTCGAGCGATGTAGCCGAGAACCTCTAGAATGCCACCGACCACGAAGGGTATGCAGAACCATGTTCTCCGTCGAACGAGAAGGAAAGCATGATAAGCTGTGAGAAGGACAAAAAGGATCGTGAAGATGGCGGCTGCCGCCACAGAAGGCGAGTAATGCCAGAGCTTGAAGCCTGACCATGCATCGTCTTCGTTTCGTCGAGCCATTGCGTAGAGCATCTTGAGTGCTTGTGGAAGATTCAAGTTATGAGAATTGTCGCTGAGTGCCGTGTGTAGGTCGTTTGAGATCGTTCGGTCAGGAGCAATACGATCGTGGTAATAGTACGAAAGCCTGTTCAGAGGCCAGAAGGACAACAGATTGGAGCGACGATGTAAGGAAGAAGGATAGATTGATGTGTTTGTACGCAACAAAATATATGCACATACCTGGCATTGCCTTATTAATACGTAACTTGACCCAGCAACTGGACTCAGTATACTCGTATCACTTTGTACCATAGGGCAAAATCAAGCACTGTCTGGTAGCAATGTCGCTAAGCCAGAGCTTGGATAATGCTTCTGGTAGCCATGACGCTATAGTAAAAAGCCCACTGCCTCAGACACAAGCCCATTTGACTAACGATAAGCACTGGATACTCGGACTCTGTACAGTGTAGACCTCAAAGTCCCGTACATCCATGATAGCAGCACAATAATCAGTCCCCAGAGTGAGTAAACTGATGAGGCTCCGCTTTGGAAGTTTTCCGCGTATAGCCAGGAGATACGCGTATTATATTTAGCCGTGTCAGATACGGAGTAGCTCGGTCAAATTGAAATTTGACAGCCATGCCCACCGGAATTTGAATAAAGCTACCTGAGTCCTCTATGAATATTCATCAAAGTCTTGTCTGTAAGCTTAGCTCTTATCATGTTCGCATTTTCCAACAACGCTCACTGATATGTCAGTCTCTTTGACCCGTTGACGATCTTTGTAGGTGTCGTTGAAGCGTCAAGAACCAGCCTCCAGCAGTGGCAGGAGTTTACTCCTTTCGTTGAAACAAGGTGTAGAGATCTTGTTGTATTTCCCCGGAAATCGAGGCATATCTGATGCTATCTCCAGCCGTGCAGAACTCGTGAACACGTATAGCAATGGATACTGCTGACATCAAGGTCTTCGTCTTCGTTCTCCAAACTTGCTGTGCTCGAATTGTAGGCTAAGTGGCGCAGTAAGTAGCCTTTGACTGAGCCACAGACAGGACTGGGATCGGTGGACGTGTTGAAGTTTCAGCGTGTTTCCGGTCATTTTAGGCCAATAACGCGATCCAATGATGCTGATCATCGAGTCTCAAACAAGAATTGCTTGCAAGGATTTCCACATATGCAGAGCTCCATGACACTTCTCTCAAGGACTTGAAGCTCTCCCTGGTGTAACGAGCTTATAGGGAAAGACAGCAGCTGAGGCTGTATGATGTTCCAATAGCCTGAGGCAAGATGAGACTCCTCACGATCGTGTGAGATTTGCTAATCATGGTTGCACCTCAAATTTAGGTCGTGGTGCCGCTTGTAAGTCCAACCAGGAACAGAGGCCAAGCAACGCTAGGATCTGACAGCTTAAACGCCTAAAAGTCCGCCTCAAGATCAGCGCGATTTTGTAGCCTACATACAAACCAGGAAACAGTGCGGGTCAAACAAGCACGCTGGACTACAAGTACCCGTAGTCGTTGACACTACTATAGCTCTGAAGTTGCTGACGGATGTCCGCGGTTTCAAGAAGGCATATCCTAGATTGTGATCAGACTGCACTTCACAACAATAAATTCTGCATAGACAATTGCGGGAATAGACCTTATTGATAACGCTAGTGTCCGACCAAACCGGATCAGAAGTCTCGCATCCAATCTACTGATACTGGAATGGTGTAGACGTGTACTTGCCTAGTCTTTGGGTGACATTGTAATTCAGCTTGATATAGAATCACATGCTCATCAAGCGGAACAGACGTTGGCCTTGTAAGGCGCTGACAAGGACGAAGTTAGAAAGCTTGACCTAATCGCTGCAGCCAATATCGCGACCACTACCACGAATATGCATACACAATAAACGCTGCCTTGGCGCAGTGAGAAAAAGGTTCGGAGCTGCGAAGATTACCGCAGCCTGTACTAGCGATAGTGATGGCTTACAACGGCCAAAGCAGAGGCTACGAACAGCCTACGTACGATCCAAGATATCGGCAGCACAGCAATGGGTACAATCGTTATGAGCAGACCGGTGCTCCTATGCGTGGCCAGCGGTATCAAGAGCGATATACTGAGCCATACAATCAATATCAAGAGACTGCGTATGCGCATAATGGGCAGTACTATACTCAACATCAAGATCAAGTGACAGATGGATACCAGGAGCAAGCGTATAATGGTGCTGGTCGCAATGAGTACGATACGTATGATTCTTATGGCGAAATGCCACAGACACAGCAACGCCAATACCAATACGATGAGCGCTTCCATGCGACTAGTCGAGAGCGTCAGCCACAGTATGATAATCTGAGCAGACAGCGAACACCTCAGACATCTCGACCAGGCACTTCAGCCTCCAACCACAAGGCCAAATGTAAGTCAAACAAGTGGTAGAAATGCTCCACAGCTAATGACAAGCAGCAGAAAGAATCTTAGAAATGCACAAGCCTACATCACCCAAGGCCATGGCTTGGGACAATCCATTCGGTGTCTTTCCTGGTACGAAGAAAGACCTCGAGAAGAAAAAGAAAGAAGCAGACGGACCCATTGACAGGCCAGCCACATCCTCTTCCTCGAAGATACAACCCAGTTTCAGGAATGCACAAGAAAGACCGAGTTTTGATGACAGGCGACCTCAAACCTCTCATGGCCAGCGGTCGACTTTGGACACACAGCAGAAAGTACCGTTCGACGAACCATTCGGGCTGTCAGATGGTACGGCACAGCACAGGCCACCGCCAGGATTGCGGCAACAGTACGATGATAGAGCTCAAACGTCTTTTCAGCGACCACGAGATCAGATGCCGATGAGACCAGCACCAACAAGATCAGCTACTGGACCAGCCCCACCAGGTATGCAGAATAACCTGGCCCAAGAGTATATGCCACAGCACCATCGTGGACAATCTTTGCAACACCAGAATCATCGTGATCCGAATAGCTATCCTCCCCAACGTGACTACCATGACATGAGTCGACAGCCGAACGGGACAAGCAATTCGAACTTTTATGCGGCTGAGCTTCCGACACCAGACGTGCTGCCTCGCGACGGACTTGCAAAGGGCTCTTATGATCTTGTTGAACTACCTGCCTCCAATGCACTGTCCCACTTGCAAAATCACGAGTTAGGCTACACAAACGCGGATTCAATGAGTCCTGACAGAAATGGCCGTCAATCAATCGCGCCTAATTTTGCTGCTATCCGTCCAGGAGCTACCGAAAGCGTTGAGAAGCAGATCACTCTGCAGACAGACCTATCCGATGGTCCATTTCCTGCTCAACCATATCGAAAAGCGAAGTACGGCGACCAAGGACCAAGATCCTTACCCATGCGTCCAGGGTTAACGAATGTGCAATCACCAACGAGTCCGACAGCAAAGCAACCTCATTCGCCGATGGACGGCTTTGACTTTGGACTGAACAGCGCGGAGCAAATGGCACCTGTTGATCAGCAATATCCGAATAAGGAACGGGCATACACAGATCAAGAACATGCCAACTACCGGCAACCAGCCTCTACATCGCGCAGCAACAATACTGCCTCTCAGTTCCCTCCACGAGATGAAAGTCGATCCCAGGCACGAGGTCAAACTCAAACTGGCGGCTTTGTTCATTCGTATAACCGGCCTTCCGCAGCTAGACCAGCCATATCAGCTGCTACGCCCTCCGCACCACGAGGGCCAGGCGTACGTTCCCCAATGAGGCAGCTGCCTCCTGCAAGAGCTGAATATGGATTCGATCAATATGGTTATCCTGATGGTCAAACCATAGGCAATGCTGCAAGCTCGGCATATCAGCATGATACATACCAGGATCGCGATGTGCCAACCATGCACCAATCGTACTCCGAACCATCATTGGCTTATGACAGTGGTCAGTATCATCCCAGAGTTGGCCAACAGCCACAGGTGAACGCTCCAACACGACCCAGACCACATCCGCAAACGAACGAACATATAGAAAGAGCTCAAACGATACAGAGCATGTCCACCCCTCATACCGATTATCGTGATATCCAGGTCCCTCCACGACCTCGTACTGCCAACTCTGCCAGGTCTCATGCAAGGCAACATGTTGAACAAGCTATTCCTAGTGCACAAACGTCAAACTCAGCACTTCCAATCGCTGACCGAAACCACCCGCCACCTATCCGCCCTGGGCTGATAGACTCTCAGCCTGCCACGAATTCCAGTCGCGCACCCTATGCTCAGGTTACGACATCGCAAACAGTTCAACCAATATCGCCGCCAAGACGCGAACCACCAAAGGCTTCAATAAAAGGGCCCGTCACCATACAAGAGCTCAATGACCTGCGCCTAGCTTACAAAGTACGTCCCACTGACGATAACCTCGGATTGAAGTTCGCCAAGCGCCTGGTAGAGGCAGCAAATGTGCTGGCTTCAGAGGGTGGCAAGGCGGATGCGAAGACGACTGCTCGAAATCGCGAACGATACATAAACGATGCATATCGAATCGTCAAGAAGCTCGTGGGGAACGGTTCACCTGATGCTATGTTCTATCTTGCCGATTGCTATGGTCAGGGTCAGCTAGGTCTTGAGGTCAACCCGAGAGAAGCGTTCCAACTGTATAACTCCGCAGCTAAAGTTGGACATCCGCAAAGTGCATACAGAGTCGCTGTCTGCTGTGAGCTGGGTCAAGACGCGGGCGGTGGTACAAGACGTGATCACCTCAAAGCTGTCCAATTCTACAGGAAAGCTGCGACACTCGGCGATGGACCAGCCATGTTCAAGGTGGGTATGATCTTGCTCAAAGGACTACTTGGTCAACAACCGAATCGTCGGGAGGGCATATCCTGGCTCAAACGTGCAGCGGATAAAGCAGACGAGGATAATCCGCATGCGCTACACGAGCTAGCGATGCTGTATGAGAACGCTTCATCAACAGATGTCATTATCAAAGACGAAGGCTATGCTTTGCAACTCTATACGCAAGCTGCAAACCTCGGTTACAAATACTCCCAACATCGTCTGGGAACGGCATACGAGTATGGCACGCTCGGTGTCCAGATCGATCCACGGATGAGTATCGCATGGTACTCTAAAGCAGCTGCACAGGGTGAACATCAGTCAGAGTTTGCTTTAAGTGGCTGGTATCTGACCGGAAGCGAGCCCTTGCTAGCCCAGAGTGATACCGAAGCCTATCTCTGGGCTAGAAAAGCTGCACAAAATGGTTTGCCCAAAGCTGAGTATGCCATGGGCTATTATTCTGAGGTTGGCATTGGGTGCAGACCTGATATCGAGGAAGCTAAGAAATGGTATTTCAGAGCTGCAGGTAAGTACTAAGATTCAACTAATCAAGAATGGAGCTAATAAAACTATAGCGCAAACGGATATCCGAGCCAAAGAACGACTTGAAGAGATCAAGCGAGGTGGTGCAGTGAAGAGGAAGGAGCGGATCAGCCGCAGCAATATCGAAAAGCAAAAAGGCGATTGTGCAGTGATGTAGATACGACTTTGTGAACGAAGAAATGTGATTAATGATAAAGATCGAAGCTTGTATCTTATATTGAATTGTCTTAGTCCAGTTTCCATCTGCAGCAACTCCCTCAATTTACTGAAATCCATCTGGATCAAAAGCGCCAACAGTTCTCAAGAAACTCTGGTCAGTTGGCCGAATCACGTCTCGATGTTTGCTGCAAGTTCCTAAAACAATGGTGATGACGTTGCCCATGATTTGTCGCATCGCCTAGATGTGATGCTGCTCCGTGAACCTGCATGGCCTCAGAAGTGTCAACTCCTGCAGCATGTTACGTATCTCTTAGGCTTGGAAGCTGTCGCTATGCTAAGATTTGGTTGGAGTTGTACATCTGAGTTTCGAGTTGCTGGCTTATGCTGATGCAAGCATCAAGCACTGCATTGATTAACATTGTCCATGTCACGTCATGTGCCGACCTGCAGATCACGAAAGGAAGCTTCGTTGCTAGTACCTCGAGCGATTAAGTTTGGAGGCTCTGCGATGCATCAGCCTGCTTTGACATCGGCGTTGTGCTTTTCAGTATTGACGTTAATGACTTTAGCATCTTTGCTGAACATCATCGTGCCCAGAGAAGGCAAGAACACACCACCGAAGACCGCCAGAAAGCCATCCGTCTTGCTAAGCTTCGGTATGCCTGTCTTGAGTTCCCAGGAGTCCTCACGAGTGAGTTGCCGTACAACTACTTCTTCGACATCGTCTTCCACAGGCGTAAGAGGACTTCCAGTGCTTTCTGCAGATGCGGGTGATATCGATCGAGGCGGCAAGGGCGGTAGATCCCCCACTTCGTCGTCGCTTGTAGGAGTGTCTGAGTATAGCCCGATCATTGCCTCCGAAAAACCTCGGAGGTCGATCTGGGATGTTGATGTCGGGATATGAGCTCTGACAGGTGTCATCAAATCATCGCTTGGTAATTCGGCTTCTGGCAGGACAATGCTTGGAATTTTGGATGTCTCGCTTTTTGAGCGTGTTGCCGGCGTCCTTCTTAGCGTGGAATGATTGTTCGTAATTTTCAATTGTTGTGAAGGAAGTGCCGCCGGTCGGGACTTCAGCTCAACATTGCTCTTAGTTGGTCGCAGCAGGTTAGACTTGAGCTTCAGACTTGAGCCAGAGCAGTAAAAGTTGAAGGTAGGATTGCCACTACCTTGGTAATGAACGAATGTACCAGAACTGGTGTTCACATATTGCTGACCGTTTCCAGTGTTATTACTCAACACACCATCGTACATACCAAGGGTTGGCACAAGAGAGGTGGACATCTTGAAAACGAGTGTAATTATCCCAAAGGAAGCCTTGTAGTTGTAGGAACCCTCAAAAGGATGAAGTGAGTTGTGTCTAGCGACAACATTACGGTCGTCAAGTCGTCCGTCATTATATATGTGAATTCTTCTGGTCGGCCGTAGAAGGACAAACAGAGCGTGAAGCAGAGTCAAAGCCTGCAGCACAAATTTAGAACCACGATGCAGCCAAGCTGCAGAGAAGCACTCGATTGACTCGCTTATGCGCCTATAGGCACTTGTGGCTTTGGAGGAGATCACGGGATGAGTTGCGATAACCGCATTTCGTGCATCCAAAATCGTCCTAGTTGAGCCGAAAATAGGTACAGTTGGCCTAAATTTACCCATAGCCAATGAGAATGACTCTTCTGAATTAGACTGGCTTGAAACGTGCCTTAGTCGGCAGATCCTGGCTCGAGCTGTTAACTCTAGGTGCCTCCGGAGCTCTACGAGAAACGAGTCTAGCAATTCTCCTAAAGACAAATGCAATGGGCCATACCAGTGTCGCAGTACTCGTGAACGCTTTTCCCAAGTCACGGAATCGCATTTAGTCAAGCTTACCGCAAGGCGAGGAGCCTTAGACTGGCGACATGCATGACTAATGATGCTAGATAGGTCACTATCGTCTTCTCAGGGAGTAGGTTGTGGGGGCATTGTGGGAATAAATCCGACTGTTGGTCTTGTCTGGGACATGTCCGGCAAGCTCGTGAATATAGTTACCAAGAACCGCTAAGAGTCGGAGCATTACAGAGTAGTCAACCATATTGTACATTATTTTATGTATCGAATGCAAGCAAGCAGCTCACAACTTCTCGACCCTAACATCTACTGGAACTTCGACGATCTGATCCAAGCCTTTGTACTCAGGGATATTCAGATTGTATTTCTTCGCAACGTCGGCTCCTAGAAAGCGACCACCAATGAAGTGTTTCTTACCCTTGAAGTGGCCAACATTCGGCTTGGCAGCCGTCAAACTGATTAGATAGTCGGGCATGTACTTACTGCCAATGCCTTCATCCAGAGGGCCATCTTCAACATGCCAGGAGCTGGGCGTGTCGACGGCCAGGACAGGCTTGACGCGTTTCTCCATAGTGGCGATCGCCTGATCGAACGGCTCTTTTACTGGCGGCTTGAAGCTGAACCCAAACAATGCGTCCACAATCAGATCTGACTCTCCAGCTAACTTCTCAAAAGGAGTATCATTATCGAATCTAATATGTAAGGCGTGCAGTTGCTTGACCAAACCATCAAATATGGGCTTCTTTGTGGGCACTGGATAGTACACGATGGGTGTGTAGCCGTAATGATACAGGTGTCGTGCTGCAACGAGACCATCGCCGCCATTGTTCCCTGGTCCGCAAGCGAGCAATATGTTCTTACCGGCTGATGGTGGATGGACGGTGTAGATAGCCTGTGAAACTGAAAGACCAGCTAACTCCATCAGTTGGTCGATGCTAAAGCCTCCATCTTCGGACATCAAGTCGCCATCAAGCTCTGCTGCAGCTTTGGGACCCAAGGTCTTCAATGTCATTGGCATCTTGGCAGTCGTTGTAGAATGGAGGTTGTTGTCAGAAAGTCCTGATGCGTATGTGCGAGCAGTAGATGCCCAACCTGGCTTTATACTTTCGATATAGGCTGGGGCGAGTCGTCTTGCAGATGAGATCAGTCGTGGTCTAGCAATTCTAAGCATTTAGCTTTGGTCGGTCTCGAGATCAATGGTTCACTGAGTCTCGGTGTACAGATTCGATAGTATGCAAGGTTTCTGACTGTTTTCTCCTCTTAATTGAATTAGCATGATACTGCATGACTGTCGTCATAAGCATCTATCTGCTGGGGTCGAGCTTGAGCCAATTGCACAAGTGAAGGTGGACTTACTTCCATGATGCCTGATTGCCTTAAATATCACTTTTGTAACAGCACGAGCACTCCTCAGGAACGCGAAGCCAAACAGAAGTTATCAATAACCTCATTCACATCTGGCGTCCAAAGCGATCGACGTACAGAATTGACCTATCTCAACCTTGCTATAAGTCTTGACAGCACTCTTGCCTTTGCCCACTACCTGCGAACTCTTGAATAGTATTCGAGCCGCATCCTTACTGTAACATCATGGTTGTCAAACTCAGACTAGCTCGGTTATCCAAACGCCATCAGCCCTTCTACAATATTGTCGTTGCGAAAGACCGCTCGGCACGCGATTCAAGACCCATGGAAGTCCTAGGAACATATAATCCCGTCCCTCAAACACCACTCGCGTCACAGTTTCAGCCCGAGCAACTTAAGAGATACAAGGACATACAATTGGATATCACGAGAACCAAGTATTGGTTGGGAGTTGGTGCGCAACCAAGCGAGGGCGTGCAGCCGATATTGGGTATGCTTGGGCTTTGGGAGCCGAAGCCTGGCACGAATAAAGCGAGAAGTAGAATCGGTGGTGCTGCGGTTCTGCCCAACGAAGCCTCAACATCAGGGGAGCAGATCGAGAGACAAGTAAAGGCAGAGCAACAAACGGCAAGATCGAAAGTGTAAGATGCGGCTCCGTGAAAAAGTATTTATAAGATGAATGGGGAACAGACAAACCTTGCAGTCAGACTGAACGTGTTCACGAATACTTTGTGTATTGGCTGCACTTCGATAGCTGCATAGTTCGTTTCTTGGTACAAACGCGATTTCAGAGCTTGCGATCAATCCATGGCTTACTTGCAGGGAATTGAAGAGCTCAATCTTCCATACGCTGCTATGATGCAGCCGCTTTTGATAGTTGGCTCGTGCCTACAAGCTTGGCTCAGGTTCCAGCCAATACTTGAGTAAATGACTACGAGAAATAGGAATGCAACTGGCAAAACTGACTCGCTACGCCTGATGGAGGAGACTAGTTGACAAGCAAAAGGTTTGAGATGGTCCCAAAGATGTCCATAGGGAAACGAACGCATGGAAATGATTTCAGTGGCTCACGAGCTTACACCGTGTTCGTGTCGAATAGTGGCATTGAAGGAGGAGGGCGATGGCACTTGAAGGACTTTATTACGGACTTGCTTTCCGTGGGTCATATCTGTTCAGAACGACCGTGTTCATTGACCGAAAGACCTTATCGAGACGTTGTACTCGTTTCCGAATCTGCAAGGAAGCATGAAATCATCCAAGCCAGCAACTCCCTCTACGCTCTTGCGCTAGCAGAAATGTACGTATCCAGCAGGCGAACCATCTGGTGTATCCAAGCAGCCAGCGACAGCCCACTGTGAGAACCCACCATCGCCGGCACGCTGAAACCTGGGATACATCAATATCATAAATTGCTCAGATATAAACACAACGACTCACCATGCCGTACCGCCTTGCTTCCATACCCAGATTTCATAGCCATACGAGAACAGCAAATACACTGGTAGCTCATAGTGCGAGTGTTGTGCCGATCCAGGCAACGCGTAATCGCTGTCCTGGTCGTGGTATACCAGGATATTCCAGCCAGGATACTCTGCGACGAAATTGTTGACGGTGTCTTCCACGAATTGAGCTTCATAGTCGCCATTGCTGAGTTCGATTTCTTTCACCACATCCACGACTGCGTCTGCAATTGCTATGACGGCTGGGGTGGTCAGTCAGTCGAGCTGCAACAGAGGATGATAGGGTTAGCATACCCGCGATTTGAGCTTGTCTTTTAGTGAGGTCGATACCACCGGCATTGCGAGCCGCCAAAGCTGTGGAAGGGTCGTCAAGTTCCAAAGACGGTGTAGGAAGACACCATGTGAATGTCGTGAAGAAAGGTAAGAGAAGGTACAAGCTGTGTTTAGGATTCATTCCTGCTGAATGAGCTATCACGGTCGGTTGAAGAGGGGACACCTTGCTATCTTCGTCTGCAAGATATCACATTCCAACGTTGAGATTGTACATACTTATACCTCAACCTCATTCCTTCGCTGCTACATCGGCTCTTTACAGGATGAGTGCACATACTCCTCACATAGCTTGAGTTTCTGTCCTGAAGCGAAAGGTTGAACCTATCAATCGTCGTTTAGCATTTGCTGGATATGGAACATATGTGCATGTGAGGCTAGATAGAGAAGTCAAGCTAGTATTGGTTGAGGTCTGTCCATAAGGATTCAATACCTGAATCGAGAAAACGACACTGTTTATTGCGGTTGTCTTCGACCTCGTTACTGCAAAAGACACCCTAATTCGCAGGGTCATTCGATGCGAGGGTTCGCGATTAACATTCCTTCGAAACAATGGCATTAGCAAGAATGTCTCGGCCAATTGTACCTGGTTTGAAAAGCCGGCGAGCTTAAGCGCAGCTGCTATATGCTTTGCCGAGCTGTGCGTGGAGATACTACTTGGGGGCGAAGCTCGTTATGGAGCACAGGTACACCGGTATATGTGCATGCTGCACATCTGGGTACCTAGTCATGAATATCAGTTTAGGGCGCTTCTGAATGTGTTGTCCAACGCTCTTTATTTGCTAGCATGCTAGACTCCACAATCCACTTTAACGCATTCATCAGGTATACTTGCAGTGGCCATTAACGTGCCCATCAGCCTATTCACCCACGCAGCGGTAGAACCTTGTTGCCAGGAATGGCCGTCCTACAAAGTGGACATTCAGCCTTCTCTCGAACCCAATCCTGAACGCACGTCCAGCAAAAGACGTGACCGCATGTTGTAACACTTGGGTCCTTGAAGGATTCTAAGCACAAAGTGCACTTTCTCTGCTGTCCTGCTGGAATCCAAGCCATGATATCCGGGTCATCAAGATGATAGTGCGGATTTTCGTTCGAGTCCACCATCGGAGTATTAGTGTTCCTCTCAAACGACGAAGAAGGTGGCTGGTGTGTTGCGGAATGCAAATCTAGATCTGATAGGAGCAAAGTGTCACCGCCCATCGCTAACTCAACACCACCCCCCACCTGCACTGGCTGTGCTGATTTGGCATGTATAGGCTTCCCAGCCTCGTCCGGGGAAACCGAGAAGAACGTCTCCCGTATGTGCAGCATGCTCTGAACGGCCATCTGCAGAACTAGGAGCACTCCGAGTACCTCATAGCCTACCCGCTGCTCATGTTCCGGTATCTTCCTTGTGAAAATATATCTCAGATGAAAAATGCGCTTGGATAGGTGGTAATATGACGAGCTGAAATAAAATGCTGCCAGCGAAAGAGCGTAAATTGGCGATAGGGACGTCAATGCATCAAGGTGTTCTAAAATATACTCCTGAAAGCGTAGTGACCAGGGTATTTGCATCGGCTTGTGCGCATGTAGTTGAAATTGCTGTATCCTGTGTCTCGCTCGCTGAGTATTTCGTTCAAGCTTAGCTCGTAGCTTTCTCCGTAGCGCTGGCAAAGATTTGGACAAAATCCAGGGTGAAAAGACAACGCTGCAGATGTAGCCTAACCTCCGTACTAGACTGGCCAAACGTAGTGTGTCGTCCTCGACTTGGATCACATCGCAGTATTCTTCCCCGAGAGTTCGATTCCCAAGTAATGTCGTGAGGCAGAGGTATATGAGTTCTGATAAATGTGAAGTTGCATTGCTATATTTGTGTGCGAAACGGGCACCTAGCAGCTCGCGAACGATCCCACTGAGCTGTGCGGATATTGTTCCAGTCATGTAAGCATCCTTCTGGTGCGTACGTATGACATCTGGACTGGTCGCCCATGGGTAGTTGTATCCTTCTGGCTCAGGTTGTGGTGTACTTGTCGTAGCCATGCTTGGAGAAAGGCTCGAGCAGGACAGACGTTAAGCTGTCTTTCTTCCCTGCACCAGCTGTGTTATATATTGACTTCCTGAAGCATTCCTGATGCTGCACATAGGCTTTCAGATCTGGTCGTGCTGGTGATCGCAGCGGATACCGAGGCGCCCGAAATATGCGCTTGTTGCACGTTTATCTGCCGTAATACGGCGCGAACAGGACACCAAAACGTTGTCATTTACTGAAGGCCGACATGCGACAGTCCTGCTGAAGTCGAAAAGGCAGATAAGTGATGTCTTCAGCAGATGGATGGCGATCCCAAGGTCGAGCCTGAGCTCGATAGTTTCAGTCGCATTCTGCCACTGCCTTATCGGGTAGCAATTATTCTTGTCTGTGGTAAGTTCTTTCTATGCCATCGATGAAGAAGAGACTGAGAATAAATAGGAATATGGGCATGGGGACTCAATCTACATTATCTTCACCTTGTGAAGATTGATGTGCCTGCATTGATTCGCTATTCTTCTCGCACGAACCAACGACATGTTCCACACCATCAGTCAACATATCGACTCGCTATTTTCCTAACACTACCACTTGTTGTATCTCTTTTCTTCTTCTGGACGATCACAGCTCGAAATAAGATTGCCGTGGCACAATGGCAGATACTACCTCAGTCATACCTTATCTTCTTTGCAATATGTTTCCTCGTCCCTATTCAGCGCATGTCGCACAACGGGCGGTCAAGATTTGTACAGACGCTAAAAAGAGTCAGTATAGGAGGACTCGCACAGGTGCAAGACGGAAAATTCGGTGACATTCTGCTTGCCGACGTGCTTACGAGCTACGCGAAAGTCTTAGGTGACTTATTCGTTTCGACCTGTATGCTGCTCTCGTCTGGAACGACCAGCACATCGAAGCCAGATCGAGGATGCGGAGGACAATATCTGGTGCCCTTGGTCATCAGCATACCGAGCATTATCCGGTTGCGACAATGTCTGATTGAATTTGTTCGGGTACGAAGAGCACGATCTCCTGATGCTGGCTGGGGAGGTCAGCATCTGGCGAATGCTCTTAAATATTCAAGTGCTTTTCCTGTTGTCATCTTGAGTGCGATTCAGCGTGGGTACGACCCGAACAGGTTCAATATGTCTGAGGCTGGACTATTTCGACTATGGTAAATGTGCAAAGCAAGGTGGTTGACCTCACAGCTAACACTGATAGGCTTTTCTTTGTTTTCATAAATTCGTTTTATTCGTTCTATTGGGATGTTGCAAAGGATTGGGACTTGACATTCTTCTCTTCAAGGCGAGAACGAAACGACCCTGAACACCCTTGGGGTCTACGGCGCAACCGCTTTTTTCATGCGAAGCAGATGTACTACACAGCTATTGTGATAGACTTCTTCCTCAGATGTACATGGAGTATCAAGCTATCACCGCATCTAGATCATTTCAACGACCTCGAAGGTGGCATATTCTTGATGGAGTTGTTAGAAGTTGTGCGCAGGTGGATGTGGATTTTCTTCCGTGTCGAAACTGAATGGGTCAGAAACAATAAAGGTCCTGCACCGGACGACATACTCCTAGGTGAATTTGGTACAAAAGTCGACGAAGACTAGCAAAAATTGAACATATCATTTCACCCAGAAACTCTCGTGCTTCAGCTTGATGTGAAACATTATTACCATTGAGCTCCAGGTCTTTTTGAGAAGCTATTGCTACTAGATCGACACCGCCAAGATCCAGCTAATGCAGGTACAAACCCCACTAAAGCCTAGGGCAGCACATGCCTGAACGAATATTCGTTGGCGTCAACTTTTGATTTGAGCAATCTTGTGCATTATTGTGTGCTCGTAGCACAACAGCCACAAACATGTCCAAAACACATTCAGAGTCCAGTGAGGACTTTGAATTCATCGAGACACCTGCAGCACCGTCTCCCCGGTTGCCGGACCAAAATTTTGGTGTTCGGACCACATCTGTAAACTCACTGCTCTGTCAATAGCGGTGAAGCAATATGCTAAGATCTAACAGTATCCCACGATTCACAATGCACCTCTTCCTGCCGATGCATCTGGTAGCGATAGCTTCAACAACTATATCCTGTTCGGATTACTGCTTCTCGTTCCGTGGTACATAGCACGACAAGTAGGAGGAGGACTATGGACAACTATCTTTTTCGCTATCTTCACCTCGATCCCGATCCTTATGGGCTTCTGGACCGTTGCGTCCTCAATCTCTCCTCGCAAGAATGAGAAAGCACGTTTTCCTGGGCGTCCAATCGAGCACTACCTCACCTTTCGAAATGAAGAAGACCGTGCCAGGTATTTTGGTAGGAACAAAATACCTATGGAGACATTCCATGAGATGTACTTTGATGAGAAGGTCGACTTCAAAGGCGATTGTCTAGAAGCGATGGAGTACAGACATGAATGGGCAAATTTTCGATTCACTCTTAGCCTCTTCAAGTTCTTCTTTACTGGCATGATGCCAGAAGTCATCTTCCACACGCGCAGTCAGGATGAAGAGCAGGTGCGAGACCACTATGATCGTGGTGACGACTTCTACAGCTGGTTCCTAGGGCCTCGCATGATCTATACTTCAGGTATAATCAGTGACATACACCGAGAAGAGTCTCTTGAGCAGCTACAAGACAACAAGCTGAGCATTGTGTGCGAAAAGATCGGATTGAAGCCAAGCGAGACCTTACTCGATATTGGTTGTGGCTGGGGAACACTTGCTAAATTTGCTTCCCTGAATTACGGTGCCAACGCTACAGGCGTGACTCTAGGTCGCAACCAGACGGCATGGGGCAACAACGGACTGCGCAAAGCAGGCATCACAGAAGAGCAGTCTCGTATTCTCTGCATGGACTATCGCGACATCCCTCGACCAGCCACAAACAATGGTACATTTAACAAGATCACATGTCTCGAAATGGCTGAGCACGTAGGTGTACGACATTTCAGCTCATTCCTACGACAAGTATACGACATGCTTGACGATGACGGGGTGTTCTTCTTGCAGATTGCTGGTCTCAGAAAGCCTTGGCAGTACGAGGATCTAACCTGGGGTCTATTCATGAACAAGTACATCTTTCCAGGTGCTGATGCTAGCACGCCTCTGGATTTCTTTGTTGGTAGTTTAGAAGGTGCTGGTTTTGAGATCAAGTCAATCGACACCATTGGCGTGCACTACTCTGCAACATTATGGCGCTGGTATAGGAACTGGATCGCCAATGCGGATAAGGTGAAGGCCAAGTATGGAGTACGTTGGTATAGAATCTGGGAGTATTTCCTGGCATACTCGACGATTGTTGCGAGACAGGGGAGTGCGACCTGCTATCAGATCACGCTTGTCAAGAACATCAACTCGACGCACAGAGTTGAAGGTGTCCCATCGCAATTCGGCTTGAGCGGCGCTTTGGCAGCAGGTAAGGCACGTCTCGTCGCGAACAAGGCTGGTGAGGTGAAAGGAGAACTGAAAGGACTCGGTGAAGCCGTCAAGAGTGCTTTGCGGGACTGAAATTGTCGAAGATAACGCTCAAGAGATGGACGATGAGAAATGACTAAATGTATGAGTATTGCATGTCCGGCATTTGCCATGAGCTACGAAAAACTAGACTTATGATCAAAAGAATTGCTTCCGTCACATCTGTCTGCCGGTTTTCAGGTTCAAGTTCGTACATGGAGCTTAGTGAACAATAGCATTCACAGCGTCAGCACCGGCTGTTGCGCCTGCACCAAATGTTGCAGCGTTGCCAACCTTCTTAGCAAAGTCCTTGCCATGGTGATGTTCCTGCAATGTTCAGTCAGCGAGTTACTGACAGAATTACAGCAGATTTACCTCTTGAGGTGGTGGTGGAGGAGGTGCTTGCTGCTGCTGCTCAGGCTGTTGTGGTGCGCCGCCATGTTTCGCCTGTAAATCCTTAGTTCGTGCTTCAATGTTAGTGGTAGAGACTACTTACGTTGTAACTGTCAGCTACCTTTTTCTCGAGTTTGTCCATTTTGCTCATGTGAGGGGTGTGTAAACGGCAATGTCGTATTTAAACGTGCTTTATTAGGCAGTAAAGATACAGTATCTCAAGTGGCGTCTGCATTATAAGTAGGCGGACAGGCCAGACCTGCTTATTTGTGACAAGCATGTCAAGCTTTCGGTCATCTTGATAAGAACCAATTGAACAAAGCAACACAGAACATGCAAGAGGGACTAGCTGCGAATGACGCAAGGCCCGAGTATGATAAGATGGAGCTGAGCGATTGAGGATGCTGTTTGATCGTATCCCGATCTTGGAGTGCGGAGGTGTCGACCATGAGCCAGAAACCTTGACCCAGTTCAGATGACCAAACGGAGAATTGTTTTGATTCAGAATTAAGAAAAGAGATCGAAAAGACTGCGTGACACCGTGCTTGTGTCTTGTGGATAGACACGTATAAACGTTTGATCATTATGCAGACAAGTGCACATACCTTCGTGTGCCCCTACAGAAGTCAACCTGCTATACCGATAGCGCGCAACTAACAGAAAAAGCTATGAATGAACGCCATAACGCCCTGCAATGGTAATACTGAACATTGTGCCTTCTTCGATGAGGTCCTCATCACAAGAATTGTGCCACACGTTTGGGTGATAGATGTATTGTCCGAGACTGGGACTTGAGCTTGGCAGCAGAAGCGCGTTTGGATTTTTTGTTTTGCGAAAGGATATTACGCTGCTGGCTGGTGGTGGTGGTGGTGGTGGTGAAGGTCTCAATATACGTCAGAAAGTCTTCTGCGTTTCGTCCTTGCGCCTCCAGTATAGCCTTAATATCCGAAACACTGTGTAGCAACGCCCCTCGTAAGTGCTGCAGCTTGTTCGATAAATCTGGTTGTCGAATAGGAGGATTTTGTTCACGATGGTCTTGCATCTGCTCGTAATCATACGGTGTGCTGCTCATGTTTCCGCTGATTCTATCCCGTGACGATTCTTGCATGCCTTCTTTGTGTTGACCCTCACATACCCAAGATGAACCTTGTTTCCAGTCTTTGTAGTTCTCAAACATGGCTCTAGCCGCAAACTCTCGATTGACCATAGTGTCATTCTATGATCTTGCATGAAGATTCAACTTCGCTAAAATAGCTGCTGAATCGATGTTACTGTCGTCATTCTATGGCAAGGCTTCCTTGATCTTCTGTTTCTGAGCCGTGGTCAAGCTGTTCGGGAACTTCACCTTAATCTCGACCAGGAGATCGCCTCGCTGGCCAGGTTTCTTACTGATAGGCATACCATGGCCTGGGAAAGTTTGGACACTGCCTGGAGCTGTGGGACCTGCACCACTTACTGGAAGTTGCTTGCCTTCAATTGTGGTGACTCTTTTCGACCAGCCGGTCAGTGCTTCTTTCAGGTCGAGCTCAATCGTTGTTCGAAGGTTGTCGCCTTCACGAGTCAGGGACGGATGCGCCTTTTCCCTGACGATGAAATGTAGATCTTGTGAGGAGCCATCAGTCTCGTCGCCAACTCCAGCGAACTTGATTTTCGAGCCTGCTTTTAGGCCAGGTTTAATGTCCATCTCAAGAATCTTATCTTCTTTGACTTGCTGGCCCTTGGCATCGAACTTTTTTCTATTGATCTTCATCTTTTTCTTTGTACCCTTGAACAAGTCCTCTAAAGCAACTGGTAGATCCTTCTCGACGACCGTAACTTCTGGTGATTGCGGTCTCTGTGGACCTCGTGGTGAACTGCCAAAGCCCGCATTTCCAAATCCACCCCTACCTCTTCTTGCTCTTCCACCACCCATTCCACTGAGTAGGTTGAAGATATCATCATCGTCGCCCATACCCCCTCCGCCCCCACCACTGCTCTTAGCGAACTGCGCGAAGATGTCATTCGGATCTGTAAAGTTGAAACCACCTGGACCTCCCCCAGTACTGAAGTGAAAGGTTCGTGCTCCTCCTTGACCTCCTCCACCGAAGCTCTGGAAACCACCAGGGAAACCGCTGAAACCACCTGGCATGTCTCCTTCTGCGCCTGGCGGAGGTGCGCTTCCACCTTTTAGCAGGAAGTCGAGGCCATAATCGTCATATACTTTACGCTTCTCAGGATCACTGAGCACTTCGTACGCTTGTGATACTGACTTGAATTTCTCTGCAGCTTCAGGTTTGTCTTTGTTCTTATCCGGATGCCATTTCAAGGCAGCCTTTCTATATGCTTTCTTGATCTCATCTTGCGATGCAGAGGGTTGTATGCCCAGCTCATCGTATAGTCTGGTCTCTGCTACCATACTGGTAGTAAGCCTGCGTTGTGTACTTGACTACCGGAATTAATAGAAGGTTCGTGGTTTTCGTAATCGTAAAGTAGAATGGGGGACTTATAAAAGCTAAGACCAGGCCTAGAAGGCTCGAGAGAAGAGACTTAGATCTGAGCCAGGTAAAAGTATTTGTGCTTGCAAGCGTATTTATTTGAGCTGCACAGCTCTTTGCTCGACAGTTGAATAGTGAAGAAGTTACGTAGTTCAAGACACGTGGTAAGCAAGCATTGTACATCCCAGGTCGGTCGATCTTTCGCGAACATTCGAATCGCACCTGTCTACTACTAGTACTACAAGATCCAGCTTCTGCGGGAGCGCGGGTCAGATAGCTCTGGGAATTGCTGGGTGCTACGATAGCCAGCAATTAGGGCTTCGGGCACTAATTCAATTGCATACATCTAGGTAGGTATGTAAAGTCTTTGCTGGGTCGAGCAATTATTAGAATGGTATGTGCCATTGCAGCCTTAGGAGCCTTAGCCATAGATACTATAGTAGGTAAGGTAAACTAGGTAAGCCTTGAGTTTTGATTCGTAAGGCATTCACGAGGCCATTAACAGGTCCGTGCAATCGCGGTGTCCAAATTTCGGATGAATGTCTGACTACCACAATTTCCTTGCCTGTTGTTAATGTCAAAACAGAATGGCAGAAGTCCTTAGTAATGCGCCACTGCCTGTACCATCTCCGTCCTCACGCAAAAGATCGGTGGAACCAGAAGATGTTTCGTCTACAGCATTGACAAGAGTGAATGGCGAAACAGCAGTGGAAGGACCACCAGCTAAAAAGACGAAACTCATACGGCGCAAGAAGAGGCCAGCACCGCCACAGATAGATCCTGCGCTGCTCAAGTCCGGGCAGCCTCCACCACAGACTGGCACTACCTTCAATATCTGGTACAACAAATGGGCTGGAGGTGATCGCGAAGATGCATATCTATCAAAGACTGCAGCAATTGGAAGATGTAAAATAAAGGAGCATTCTGGCTGGACGCAGGCAGACAAGACACCAGGATCGTTCTTTTGTTTGTTTTTCGCAAGAGGCATCTGTCCTAAGGGCCACGAATGCGAGTATTTGCATCGACTACCTGGCGTATATGACATTTATAATCCGAACATAGATTGCTTCGGTCGAGACAAACATGCGGACTACAGAGATGACATGGGAGGAGTCGGCTCATTTATGCGACAGAACAGGACTTTGTACGTGGGCAGGATACATGTGACAGACGACATTGAAGAAATAGTGGCTCGACATTTCCAGGAATGGGGTGATATCGAACGTATACGAGTCCTCACCGCGCGTGGTGTAGCGTTCGTTACTTATGTCAATGAAGCAAACAGCCAATTTGCAAAAGAAGCAATGGCGCATCAGAGTTTAGACAATGCTGAGGTGCTAAATGTGAGGTGGGCAACCGTTGATCCAAACCCGCTATCAGCAAAAAGGGAGCTCGCAAGGATCGACGAGCAAGCTGCTGAGGCCGTACGCCGTGCTTTGGGCGAGACCGCGGTACGGCAGATCGAAGGTCGTGAGACTGCTGAAGAACGCGCACAACGTAGGATCGAAGCAGGATATGGTTTGGAGGGCTACGAAGCATCCGAGAGCATATGGTTCAACAAGCAGAAGGAACTTGAAGATACAGAGCAAAGAGCACTGCTCCAAGCACCACCAGAGCAGCAGTCCGGTAACCCGCCACTTGCTCAGGTCGATTCGCAGCTGCCGAGTACGAATGGAACTCTAGGTAATTCATTACTAGCAGCACTAAATCATCGACAAACACCTGCCGGGAATGGCTCGGAACCGCCACCCGCCTCAGCTCTGGTAGGCTATGGAAGTGACGATGATGACTGAACTGATAGCTGTTGTGTATGTAAGACATTGCTATCCAGTCCTAACACGTTTTAGGTGGTGTTTGACTGGAATTTCATGGTTCCTCATGACATCTTCCGTTTCCTATTTGGTGTGCTGACCTGTAGGTACAGCTGTCTCGCCTCTGTTTCTGGTTAATTCACAACCGGTTGATGTCTGATTTTAAGTTGTCGTAAGAAACTTGGATAGTAAGCTGGGCACGTGCTGTCAAACATCCTCACACCCAGCGAGACTTACCCGAAAGAGTCTCGAATTCAGGGTTGATCACTTTTTCTATTTGTTTCTTGTATCGCTGTCGGGGCAAACCGGACGGGATGACAAGCCAGCTCCAGCAAGGTAGGAAGGGAGAGCTGTCATTACCGTGGATCCTGTGTGCATACAAGGTGATAGATTCAGGGCTTGAGCTGTTGATCCTCAATGTTCCGGGGTTGTATCCTGGCACATGTCTTACGGAAGTACAACCAAGACATACATACGGAAACTTGAACTCTACTTTTGTGTCTGAGCACTTGTGTGCTGGCCATTCTACCGCCCTGAAAATGCTTGGTTCAGTATTGCGGTGTGGCGCTGGATTTTTGCAGACAGAGCAGTTACGAAGACGAGAGAAGAGTGCTACAAGCATCGAAAACTCTAGCAGGAGCTTGCGGGTTCCTGCTCAGTAACTTATTTGTGACAACTTCGCCTGTAGAGTTTGCCGATAGTACGGCTCGCTTCCGTCCTCCGTCTCTCAAGCCAGGTTCAACAATGGCGGGTTCATATTGCTTAAGCGAGCATTGTGACTAATAAAGTGGTGGTTTTGTGCATAGCTCGTGGAATGAATACTTGTAGTTCAGGCTTGCTTGGCAGGTGAGGCAGGAGGAATACGTTGTCTCAACGCGGTACAAAGCACCAATAATAAATCAAGCCAAAGAGGTTTTCAACGTTTACAGGGAGCATATCCGAGCATGGAGCTCGACCTTTCGGTGTAAGGATGCCCGGTGAATATCAAGGACAATCTTTGCTTGTGGCGTGCCTGACCGTTGAGCTCGGTCACGGATTCAGCCTGCTGTTATTGAGGCTGTCAATCCACGGTCCCTTGAGATTACCCATGTACCCATGTACCCATGTACCCCGTCCCTTGTCGTGACAAGCACGAAAGACTCCGTCGTGTTGATGCCTTACGGACATATCTTGCGTATTTTGCATGACTAGTGCTGCTGCTTTGCATATCCCCTAATAAACGTCCAATGTTCGCTCTAGGCTGTTCTTGTCCTAGGATTAGGTTTGCCAGTGAGTGTCGTAGACTTGTACCAGCGATATCAAGTGCTTTCCAAGAGTGGCATGATCATAGGATACACTGGTGATGAGCTGGCGGTGTAAGCCTAGACCGGGCCTCTGATAACCCCCCTACTGGTGCTGAAGAAGGTTTGAGGCTTTTTGACCTAAGCAGGGACCGCATCATCGCAGAGATGCAAGCCCCCTCAACGGCGAAGAGGGCGAACCCACATTGTTTCGTCCTGCGAACTTCATGGCATTTCATCCTGAATGACCCAATCAGCTGACTTCTTACGTGAAAATGACCGTGTCTTTCTTCTGAGCAACTCTTGTTATTGATGCTCTTGATGACAGGCAGTTACTGAGATATCTGAAAATATCTGATCATAGTCTATCACTTGGTTACTAGCTCAAGCTTTTCGGTGGTATTGGCAAACTTCTTTTCAGTAAACACTAAGGGAAACCTTCCTGGCCCGTTGGAACGGGCATCGCACAATCTCAAGATTCTGATGTCGAATGTCTCCTGCCAGAAATGCCTACGAGTACTGCTAGCTTGCAGATGATCCAACATAACACGCAAAGAGCTACAACACCGGAGCACTAGCACGTGTCTAATGAGTGAGTGTCAAAATGGACGTTTCGTTCCTACGATGGGGGCAGCGACGCAAGGGCACGTTCAATTTGCTTTCGGGCAGGCGAATCGGCTACTCGTGAACGATGTCACTCTTGATACCAGGATCGAAGTGGCGCTTACATGGCGGTGGTATGATGAGACCGTAGCTCACGCCATGAGGCTTTTCGTGAGTGCCAACAATTCAAGCACAAAGTTCAGAGCTATTGGTGTGGAAATACCATAGCTGGAATGTATCACCTGGCTTTTGTGAAGAGGTCACTCTTGTGTTAATACGTGAATCTGTGGATTGCAAGCTGGATATTAGTTTCTGGTGACCCAGGTGAATTCCTGCTGCATTTAAGTTGGGGTAGCGAGGGCAAGAGCCAACGCCGTTTGAACTAGCAGTATTGATGAAAGTCACTTACCAGTAAGTACCTGTCCCGGTTCCGAGTGCTGTAATGTGGGAATCTATCGCGCAACGAGGCTGTATTATTCGGTCGGTTAGAGTAGCGCGGTTACGGCAGAAACGCCGCCTGTGCTTCATCAGATGCTACCACATTTACAGTATAGTATGCTTCATTTCCGTGCAGATGGAAGAAGTACAGCGGAAGATTCAGCTTAGGGCATCAAACACGATAGAATAAGGGACAGTAGTGGCTGTCCTCTACTTTGTCCTACATGTAGCGTCGCGTCTGCTACCGATCAGGAGCAAAGATGTGACATTTTAGGTCACCCGCCATTCAAAACAGTTCGCGTTGAATGTCTAGCAATACAGCCTATCTCCCTGAGCCAGTCGAGAAGTTCAAGGATGGAGGGTTTCACGTCGAACTTAGTTTTCCTAACTTGGGATCGGTTCGTGGATGAACGAGGCGTGCTTACAACGCAGGTACAAGGTACAAATAATTACGTGATGCACGGATGGAGCAAGCACTGGTGATCATAAATCTGGCCAGCCGTATATGGCTGGGAAAGCCTCTGGCAATGAAGGTGCAGCCTAGTTAGCATGTGGTTCAACCTCTCCCATAGATTGCTTCTGCATCATTGATTATTTTGTTGCGAGGCTCGATTACCGAAAACATTCATGCAGTACGTATTGTCACCCTAAATACATGGCAGAAAGCCACCAGCTCTACTGCGTAACCTGTGACAATGATAGTAGTGAGCGATCGAACGCTTCCCTGCTCACTTGCACTACTGATGACATTGCCGTTGAGTTCTTGGCGTGCTCGAAGTAGCCATATATCACGACGTCTCCTCTCAGGATAAACAACGGTCGGGACTCATCGGTCTCGTTTACGTCGATCTTTGCAATAAGCTGAAGATCTGCAAATCTGATAGACCACCCAGAAAAGCTCATTGCATGTCCGGATAGGCAACAAAATCAGTTGATCGTCGCCAGAAATGGTATGAGGACTAATAATCACAACGGCTTCAATGTTTCGGGCTGTAAACTCTCAATACTAATCAATCAACAGCTCTCCCTCATCGAACGGTCTTTTCATCACCAGTCTTCATAGCCGAACAATTTCAGCTTAAAAGCTAGAGAAAGCGCCGCTCAATTTGACACGCAGTAGCTCTGAACCAAGAATCAAGTGGCCCAAGAACGCGGTTCCAAGTGACGCCAGTGTCCGGTTAAATCTGTACTCGAAATTTGGCGTTGATCCTCCTTTGAAGGTCTATCTTTCAACGCAGTCCCGATTCAGAAGAGTCTGTGCAGTAACTTTAGAAGCTGTAATTGAAGGCACAAGAACTTTCATGATCATCATAACGATGCGGGACAAAATCGACATCAATGTTATCACAAACTGTGCTAATCAACTGACGAAATCCGCGTCACACAATCACAGTGATAATCTTGTGCTTCGCTCAGGTCATTCTGCAGACAAACTGTACCTTGCAGGGGTCGGTCCCGCGATAGACAGGGATGACCGCCAAATCTCGACAAGGATCTCATGATGTGACATGAGGACACCACAGCAGAGGGAGCTAAGAAACTCTTCTTGCCAAGCAGGACGTTTTGTGCAAAGTTGACCACAACGTATGACTGTCGTTGTTGCCTGGCACGTCTATCCTTACCTGGCTAGGATAGCTCGTTGATGTGAAAGTCTAGCAAGCTTCGCGGCAGATGAGTTCCGCAGCAGCTAGGAAGGCCGCTAACTTCTAACACTGTCACCATTGACAATCCACCTCATACACGCTTACCACAGTCGGTTGAGACAAAGACATGTCTGAACCTCGCAAGCACAAAATTTCCGCTACCCCAGCACGAGCAGCTTTGAGCCTTGTCGAGGCTAAAACACAAGACGCGTTTCTTGCATGGAACCGCTCCGGCTGTTGCACGACCAGCTCCTCCACAAGATGAACTTGTTCTCAAACAGTACGACGTGGATCTCGTCCTGAAAAGTCTGGTAGGTCAGGATGCTCGAGCACCTTTATTGGTTCGAAGCCCTTCCATGATTGAGAGAAACGACGGCATTGTTTCGTATGTATTACTTCGTCCCGTTGCTGATCAAATATCAGTTGTCAACAGAAGGCTTGGTGTAGTGGCTCGGTGTCGCATTTTCCCTCAGTTGTGCTTGTCATATACACTAAACCACTAGCTGGACCTCACAACTCGTGCCGCTCTTTGCATCACCACCAGTGCTAGAACACCATTCTGGACGACCACCGCCGGAACCACTACAGCCCATTTCATACAACTGTATCCAGTCTCGTTTCTAGCATCTTCCAGATTAGCACTTGGTGGGTCGCAGTTTGGAGGAAGGAAAATCTCATGTTTGTCACACCACAGAGCGGAAGCAACTCGGGCTCATAATCTCGGATATGAGCAGGAATTGGGACATTGTATTGGAAGTTTAGCTATCAGGAACACAACAGGGGTGTCCATCTTAAGCATAAAGGAACACGAGCCTATACCATGGCACGACTACCATGGCAGCACGTACGATCTCGAACGAGGAGTAGTAGCGAAAAGCCGCAATCTAGTGAAGGTCAGGGTTGGTTCACGCGCAACACTGCCGAGCCGTCCAGACAAGCGTTGGTAGATTTGGTCAAAGTCCATAGGAGGGAAAGCAGTGGTGATAGCAGCAGCTTACGATCCCGCTCTCGTGGTACCACAATCACATCCATGGACTGGCAGAACGGCCGTTCCCGACAGGCTTCGGTCACGGATGAGAACACGCCGCCGCAGGATTCGCCGTCAAGGAGGAGAGAAGGATCAGTCTATTCGATGGCCGACTCGAGCTCATCGAAGAGTATTCTAAGCAAAGGAGGACTAATGCTCCGGAGGACTGGTACTAAGTTGAGCTTGTCGTCAACTGGTTCCTCCTCAAACACGGTAGTCACGAGTCCCCCGCGGACGACTACCAGTGTCACAACCTCTAGCGGTCGTGATGAAACGCGCAGCAAGATCTCAGCCCCTTTCGATTTTCAGCACGTTACTCATACAGAGCAAGAGCACTTCCATGGTTTGAGCCGTATCGAGGAAACTGAGCTTGTACATAGGTTCAGCCATATCGCGACCGACCAGTTGCATGCGTCGGAGCTGAGAGGCATTCAAGCATCCGCAATCACCGCCACCAATCCGTCATCAGAGACCAGCATGAAGCCACAATGTCTGACAGCAGTTAATCTCGTTCCAGAGACCGCAAATATAATACCATCACGTCCAGCCCCTCCACCGAAGGACACTATCACCCTAGCTGGACCAGGTCCAAGAGAGGCCTTGGTCGGGTCTCTTCCACGCTCTGCAAAGATTGCCTCGTCATCACTGCTTTCTCGACTACCGCCTTTGCCGATCGTAGATACTTCAATCAAGCCAGAAGATGTAATTCCGTTTTTACCCAGTGGGACAACCCAAAGCTCCACCAGCGTATCGGGAGACAAACCACTGCCGCGGTTGCCAGTTATTCACGCAGTAACCACAGAAGACGACACAGCAAGAGCCATGATCTCTGCGCCGCTACCAACACCACCCGCTACTAGCGCACTTGGCTCGGACACCAGCTTTTTCGCGAGGACTGTACATCAGCGACAAAAGTCCTCTGTCGCGCTTCCTCGTCATATGTCCTTTTATCCTTCCAGCAAGGCCTCCTTGCCTAATTTGCAGGCCGTATCTTATCTGGATGCTACTAAAAAAGTATTGCCTCGTCATCGGTCTGACATGGCCTTGTCAAGACAAAGACAAAATTCACCCCCGAGTTGCCACTCACGAACTTCGACCAACTTTGGCCCAATCGACACATGCAATTGGGAGGATGCGGTTGACGAGGCATGGGACGATGTTGACGACGGCCAGGATTCGACCTATGGTTCGATCATGAGCCAGCATATCCGTCAGCACGAACAGACGGCACCGCAAGGCATCGCTGTAGAACATTCCGCAGGATCGACACCCCTTACCATGGCTGATCCTCCACGATTGCATCTTGACTCTTTTAACAGCTCCTTCGACAGTGCTGTTGGGATCAGCTTGTCTGATATCCCAGAGTCCGAAGCCTTACGTGAAGACGAGCGGCAGGTGTCTTTGGCTGGCCTGGGCATAATGTCATTTTCTGATACCGCATCTCAGCCCTCTCCTATAAACTTTTCGCGCTCATCTAGCTTGCGACTTCCACGACACAGCTTGAACCATCATTCTCCGAATGAAAGCCTTACAAGGTCTAGCTCTCAAGAGAGTATCATCCTGTCTATAGCCTCGTCGATCAACGGTACTCAACGTTCGTCGAGCTCGAGCGTCCTCGCCGAAGATCTACTGAGCATGAGCCGAATTCAGGAGGACACGGTAAGAGAAGCCATTGAAGAAGATCAGAATGAATTTGCTGCTTCGGAAGTCGCGCAAATAAGAGTTCGGCCAGAGTCGGGCTGTTTACCTTCGGGGATCATGAAGCAAATCGCTCGAGAGTCTGTTGAGGCAAAAGTCCTGCTCGATCGGCCTGTGCCTCTTGAACTACCATCCACACCCGTGCACAAGCACAGCAAATCGACTCCCAAGGTCTCTGTACCAGAGCGAAGGTCTTCCATGGTCGCTACTAACTCAGCAAGACCTATGCGTTTCCGTTCTAACACTACGGGCGGTAGACCTCGCCCGAGCTCACGAATCTCGTACTCTCTGTTTCCAACACCTTCGCCAACAACCGTGGCCACACAGATATCAACATAAGACTCATTTGTCTCACCAATACTTGTCAACAATATTCAATATCTCCTTGAAAATCAGATATACCCTCAAGCTCACGCTACCAAAATGCCGCACTATGCGATATGCTTGCTACAATCACATCTGTGCAAACGGAAATTCCTCGAAAATCGACATAGAAAAGCGGGATGATTAATGACTGGTAGAGGATATTTCCTCCAAACGAAGCCATGTTTTTATGATGTAA
Organism: Pasadenomyces melaninifex; assembly: GCA_022813495.1. Classification (NCBI taxonomy): domain Eukaryota; kingdom Fungi; phylum Ascomycota; class Dothideomycetes; genus Pasadenomyces; species Pasadenomyces melaninifex. The sequence goes on from JAKLMI010000013.1 coordinate 166,978, forward strand.
TGAAGATTCTTTAAAGCTCTATAAAAGCATTCTGTACATATGGTTCATCTAGCATCGATAGCGTACGACCTCGTGTCATGGTGAGCGCTATCTGCTACGCCTTAGACAATTCCTTATAGCAAATTGATATTTGGAGCTCTTAAACGGCGTGACTCTGTAAACAAGACTTTACCAAGTTAACCTTATACTCAATTGCTGATGTTGCGAGACAGAGCTGACTGATCTGTGGACTCTGTTACGGATGCTCCTGAGTAAAACCCTTATTTACTTCAAGTACTATAGTAGGAAGGAGCGCTTCCTGAAACATGGTCCTTATCCTCTGATTGGTTCATAGTGCTGTGTATCTGATAAGTGCTTCGGATTTTTATTCAACGATGAGTGTGTCGTACTAGTAGTAGAGCTTAACAATCGTCCCCTGGAAAGGTGCCTGAAGAGCCTGTGATCGAGAATGATTGTGCTTCAGGGTGTTGTGACCTTGCCTCGATTTGGTGAATAGCTTCACCACACGCTCGCGGAGGAAAATCATCTACCATTGTTGCGAACTGATTATCTACTTGTAGACGCAGGATACTATAGCAAGTCACTCTCTTTGTTTCACAAAGTCGATGATTGTATAGATTGTGCCCGACTACCACTAGAGAATTTCCACCGTATCATACTGGCAGACAGAGCCCCACGATCACCTCAATTGCTGCCACTGCGCGGTACGAAGCAGGCCTGAAACATTTTAGCGAACCCCCGGAAATTTACGACTCGAGACTGTCGAACGGTGCTGACAACAAACGAACCGCAGACCGCAGACGCATTGTCGACCTACACAGCATTGTACCGCCTGGTTCCCTGAGTGCGTAGTGATTGCGACAGCGAAGTCACACGGTAATCTGCCTCGTTCATTCCCTGAAATCGAGGGATCGTCTCGCTTTTTGTGCCCCGTACTCCTGCTGCAGCACAGACGAAGGCATTAGCTCAGGCTGCCGATAGAAAGCTCGAGTTAATGCTCGACCACTCAACTTTGGACGCGATCAGGACCGCCAAATAGAAGACGCGGCAAAGACATGTCATCTCAGCAAAATGGGTAAGTCTCACAACCAGTCTGTTCTCCGCAGTTCAATGCAGCATGTGCTAGAACCCAACTCAATTCGTAAATATTAAAGCGAACGCTGACTCGGAATGCTATCTTAGAAACTATTACTCAAATCAGTTCATGAATCCAGGACCTGCGCCTAGACCGCCTGTCAACGGTACCATGCCTGAACGACCTCGACAGCTGGAGCTTGGTAGATCGATGACCCAGCCGCCGGCGACGTCTTTCGATGCAATGACATTAGGGCCTTCTTCGCCTGCAGTTGCGACGCCAGCTCAGTCTTTTTTCCCAAATTCGAGTTCACTATCGCTGAACAGCAGCAAATCAGCAACACCGAACGTCATCAAAGAAGGCTACGTGCGGTGCAAAGAGGATAAGTTTCTGGCAGGCTGGAATCGAAGGTACCTTATTCTTCGAGAATTCAGGCTCGATTTTATGAAAGATGAGAATGGCAAGTTGGTACAGTCGATCCCGCTCAATACCGTGCTGGGTGTGTCGCGATCTGAAGAGGTACATTCAGCATTTGAAATCAACCGAGTGATGAGTGGAAAAGAGCCTGTGAACAAAGGTGTTTTGAGTCGTGATCTGCCGCAAAGGACAATTACATGTGAAGTCAGGAATGATGATGAAATCTACGATTGGATAGACAAAATATATGAGCGTTGCCCGAGCATGGGAGGTGTAAGCAACCCAACCAATTTCAGCCACAGAATACATGTTGGCTTTGATCCTCAAACTGGTGGATTTGTAGGCTTGCCACAGGAATGGGAGAAATTGCTGACAACATCTGCAATCACGAAAGAGGACTACAAGAAAAATCCGCAAGCTGTCATCGAAGTCCTCGAGTTCTACTCAGAGCACAAAATGCGCGAGCAGCACCCTGAAATTTACCCTCATAGCATACCAACACCACCTGCGACCTCCCAAAACAAACAGCTGGGCTTTACTACTGGCAACTCCGTTGCTCCACCACGACCTGCACCACCTACAGAGCAGCAAAGATACAACACAAATCAATTCGTCACCAAATACAACGAGACAAGCGGATCATCTTCCAGCTTGTCATCACAATCGAGACCATCCCTCGGTCGCTCCCACACAGACAAGGGTGGTTATGATATGGAAGCCGATGCACTACGCATCAAAGAAATTGCCAATCGGGAAGCCGAGCGTGTACGGAAAGAAGCAGAGGCGAAACGTCAACGCGATAATGACAGACAACGGGATCGAGATCGAGAGGCAGAACAAAACAGACGCGACCAAGAAGCTTACAACGCTTCTATCCCAAAGGCTAAGACGCCAATGGCTCAGCAGGAGATTGGAGGCGGAGGTTACTCGAGTCCAACACAAAATCGTTCAGATCCAAAATATGCTCCTGCACGTGTTGCTCCTTCCGCTCCACAGTCCATGCGTCAAGCACCGACTGCACAACGACCAGCACCGTCAGCTCCCAATTCACTATCTAAGATACCGCAATCCACGTCATCGTCATCTACTTCTTTACGCGCTGCTGATCCGAATGCTGCGCGCCAGCCTTCTCCAAACAGCCGCATGCCTGATGGTGCTCGCAAAGATTCGGCCACTCAACGCCAGCAGCCGAATGGGACCGCGCCACGACCGTCGCAACAATCTAGCTCGGTGCAACAGCCAAAACCATTGAACGTAGCCAACAAGCAGCCTCAGGTCAAGCCATCTGTGGATCCTCGCAAGCAAGCGGAGGAAGCGTTGACCAGCAAGCCGAAGCCGGAAGAACGAACGAAAGAGGTCCGGATGTCAAGTATGACCGAAAGCGAAGTCATGGCCAAGCTCAAGCAAGTGGTGTCGAAAGACAACCCAATGGACTCGTACAGCAAACAGAAGAAGATCGGTCAAGGAGCTTCAGGGTCTGTCTACGTTGCACGAGTGAAGGAGACAGCAACGTCCGGGATCGCGCGAGAGCTATACCGAACGCACGGACCGAAGGGGCAGGTCGCAATTAAGCAAATGGACCTCAGGAATCAGCCTCGGAAGGAGTTGATAGTGAACGAAATCATCGTAATGAAAGACTCAAAGCACCCTAATATCGTCAACTTTCTGGACTCTTTTCTACAAGAACAGACGAATGAGCTTTGGGTGGTGATGGAGTTCATGGAAGGTGGCGCGCTCACAGATATCATCGACAACAACCCGGTCATAACGGAAGACCAAATCTCCACAATCTGCTTTGAAACATGCAAGGGTTTGGCTCATCTGCATTCGCAAGACATCATACATCGCGACATAAAATCCGATAATGTTCTGCTCGATCGCATGGGCAATGTCAAGATTACCGATTTCGGCTTCTGTGCGAAGCTTACTGAATCTAAGTCCAAACGTGCGACTATGGTAGGTACACCGTACTGGATGGCACCTGAGGTGGTTAAGCAGAAGGAATACGGCCCCAAAGTCGATATCTGGTCTCTCGGTATCATGGCAATTGAGATGATCGAGTCAGAACCACCATATCTCAATGAAGAACCACTGAAAGCACTCTTCTTGATTGCAACAAATGGTACGCCACGGTTGAAGAATCCGAATAAGCTGAGCCGAGAGCTAAAGGCCTTCCTGAGTGTATGCCTTTGTGTTGACGTGCGAAGCAGAGCTAGCGCGGATGAGCTGCTTAAGAACGACTTCTTCAAAGACCGATGTAGCCTTGCTAGTCTTAGTGAGCTTTTGCGATGGCGAGAGAAAGGAAGATCTTAGGGATTATAAAGGTGGGATGCTATATTGGTCATCGCAGCGTTCGCAAGCGTATCGATTGTTGTTGGGTTTGGACGTGTTGTCAAGTTTTGGCTGAGCGCCGCAACTCGCATATGGGTCGTGCTACGACTCACATCGCCCAGTCTTCCGCTAGGAGTGGAGGTTATAGATCACGATTGCAATGATAATGCTTGACGACACAAGGGGCACCTAGGTACCTACCTACAAACAGATCCGGGGCTGCAGCACTGGTTCCTTATGCCTCCAAGGCCACTAGGCGCTAAGGCAACAGGTGCGACGGGCTTTCCAGGCACGCTTTCGTACGTCATTTGAGCGGGCGCGTGGGCGCGACTTGCATCTAATAATTGTTCAATTCAATATACCACAAGACCTGGTATGTTGCCTGCAACTATTGCCAGCATCTTTTTTAGAGAAACCTATCAGTCCGCAGAAATGTCACAGTTCAAGCTATCAGCTGTTCTGCAGGGCCATACAAGTGACGTTCGAGCTGTGCTGCATCCAGATCCATCATTTGCCCTCACAGCATCTCGAGACGGCTCAACGAAGCTGTGGAAGAAGACGAACGCTAACCCTCCTACGTTCGAGGCCGATGAACTCTCTCACGGCAGCCAGTTCAAGACGTGTCTAGCCTACCTCCCCCCCACGAAAGAATACCCAGAAGGCTTAGTCCTAAGTGCGGGTCAAGACACATTAATAGAAGCACGACAGCCAGGCACAACGGCTGAGCAGAATGCAGATGCTATGATGGTCGGCCACTCGAATCAAGTATGCTCTCTAGATGCATCGGACAAAGGCGACTTTATCGTCAGTGGAAGTTGGGATAATACCGCGAAAGTCTGGGCCATGGGCAGGTGGGAGGTCGAGCTGGATTTGCCTGATCATACTGCGACTGTCTGGTCTGCCATTGCGTACGACCGGGAGACCATTGTGACTGGATGCGCCGATCGGGCTATACGAGTCTTCACCACGAGTGGGAAACAGTTGGTGAGCTTTGATGGAAGAGACGTTGTGAGAGCGCTCGTGAAGTTGGAGAACCATCCAACTGGTGCTCAGATTGCAAGTGCAAGTAACGATGGTGTGATACGGCTATGGAGCCTGGATGGAAAGCTGCGCGGAGAGCTACACGGCCACGAATCATTTATATACTCATTGTCGACACTACCGTCTGGCGAGATTGTCAGCTCGGGGGAAGATAGATCAGTACGAATATGGCAGGGTACAGATTGTGTGCAAGTCATTACGCTGCCAGCTATTTCGGTATGGTCCGTATCAGCATGTTCAAATGGCGATATAATAGCAGGTTCAAGCGACAAGATTGCAAGAATATTCACGAGAGATGCAGCTCGGAATGCCGATGCGGCGACGATCTCAATGCTCGACGAGGCTGTGCAAGCATCGGCATTACCGAAGCAGCAAGTTGGTGATATCAACACGACAGATCTGCCGGGACCAAGCTTTCTCACTCAAAAATCTGGCACAAAAGAAGGCCAGACTGCAATCATCAAGGACGAGAGCGGCCAGCCTACGGTCTATCAGTGGTCGATGGCACAGCAGGCCTGGACAAAAATTGGTCAACTGGTCGATTCTGCTGCATCGGGAAGCAAGAAAATGTATAATGGAAAAGAGTACGACTATGTTTTCGACGTGGATATTGAAGATGGCAAGCCTCCACTGAAATTGCCTTTCAACGTCACCCAAAATCCATATGAAGCGGCTACAAAGTTTCTACAGGACAATGAGCTACCAGTATCTTACCTGGAGGAAACAGCGAACTTTATCCTGAAGAATGCTGAAGGTGCTCAACTAGGACAACAACCATCTGGTGGCGCAGATGCCTGGGGGACCGAGAACAGATACCGGCCAGGAGAAGTATCGCAGTCGACTTATGTGCCGCCGCAACCACAAGAATCTGCAGCTCGATCGACCTTACCACAGAAAGAATATCTGCCAATCGTAATAGGAAAACCAAGTGCCGCAATGGGTCAAATCACAAAACTCAACTCGACGGCGAGCGCTCCGTTATCGCAAGGAGAGCTGGACTCCATGGCGCAACTCGCCTCAACCTTGGACAAGCACAACTTCCAGGGGAAACCGTCGTTGCAAGCTTCCACAGTCCAGCCTGCGCTTGGTCCTCTACTCAAGATAATAGCTACGTGGGAACCCATGAAAACTCGACTTGCTGCTCTGGACCTTTTGCGCTTCACTGCAGCAGCGACGGCGGATTTTCCGGTTCCTGAAGACGACTCGCTCTCAGCCCTGTTTCAGTCTCCTATATTTGGCACGGAAGCGCTGCAAGAGAACAGCAAACTCGCGATGATTGGTTACCGATGTTTCGCAAATTTGATGTACGGTTCCGAAACAGGTCGAGTCGTAAGTCAAGTATACACTGATGATATATTGTCGCACCTCGACGCTGGAGCAGAGTCAATGTCCTCGTCGTCGGACGTAGCTTTTGCGGTTGCACATGCAACGTTAGCACTGAACATCGCCGTCCTTGTTGTCGGTGAGAAGACGGCGCAAAGTCAGCAGCAGGCACTGCAGCTAATTCAGCTGCTTTGCAAAGTTCTCGATGTCTTCCCACTCGTGGATCACAGGGAGAATTCCAATCCTTTAGCCCAGACCACTGAGCCCGCCTATCGAGCGCTGATGGCGCTAGGGACGTTGATCTTCGGCTTCAAGGGTAATGAAGAGATCAAAAAGGCAAGCAAGAGTCTGTACAATGTCGAGCGCCTGATCGAAGGCCTACGGAAGAAGAAGTACACAGATGAACCACGATTCAAGCGAGTCGTTGGGGAGATAGGACGAGTATTGAAGTGAAACCTGAGACCACTTCGGTAGCGATGTTGCGACTGCTGATAAGTCCGTTGATAGATTTAGCAAGCGTGCATTTGTAAACTTTTCGTGTGTGGCACGTCTAAAAGAGCTCCGACCATAAGACCCATGTTCTACTAAAGCACTGTAAAGGTCTCTAGTCGAGGCCCGAGGCAAAACGTAAGAAAGACAAGAGCAGCCTGCATAACACTGTGCTCATATCTGCTGCGCTACAGTAGTCTCATGGGCAAGGTTTCCAGTCATCTAGCGACACTGTGCTTTTGGTAGTGGTTGCACCGAAGACCAGGGTGTTGCCCGGACCATTGGAGACAATGCTCTCAAAGACTCTAATAAGGGCTAATTTGTTAAGGCGGGACAAGTAACATCCAGTCAGTCTGCTTATAGCCGGGATGGTTCGCAGTCACAATCCTCTCATGTGCTTCCCTGACACTGCATCGTTTCTGCGGCTCGTTCTTTCCCCGCCCTACGCCTTTCCCTAGTACGGTCTTGCCTAGCCCACTCACAGCTGCGCGTGGGTCGCCAAAGAGGTCGACATGGTCAGATAGGCAATACACCCTGGTACTCCGGAGAAGCTGCTGACTTTCTATCGCGATTACTACCAAATTCCTGACACGAAACACGAAACTTCATGAGCTTGCCCCACGATCGTACACCTCTGCTTCTTTGGCTGCCGCTCTGCATTGAACTAGGCAAGCCACCATTTTCGAACCATTTCGGCTCGGCTTTTTGCACCATCGCTTCGAAGCCACCAAGACCGACCTAAGTTCGCACCCCATCAATCGTTGGCTCTGTCCAGGCTGGCTTGTGCGGAATCCTCTGCTTTGACTATATGGTAGCCAAGCACGTAGGTAAGATTACACTCGAGTCGGCTGACGACTTCGTTCTGCTATGCTCTATCATTGAAGCTGAAAAAGCCTGTGGCTCCTGCTGCCTCATGTTAGACCATGCACGAGCACCAGATGGATTGACAAGGACCCGCCGAATTGAACTCTAATGGTACCTGCGGCTGTCCAGTCGCGCACAACTAACGACATCTGACTCCATCTGTAAGCCACTCCGAACCACGAAAGCAGAGATACAAGTCCTCGATTGGCTTGATTGACCACCTTCTCAGGACACGGCGAACCCAACTCTTAGTCTCTGCTTAGTCGCAAGTCTTGTTGGTTATCGGTGTTATCGACTGGTTCATTCGCGCGATCAGAATATCCCGCTTCCCATCAAACATGTTGACTGCCCTCCTCGCGCTTCATCCTGAACTCGATTTTAGCCATCAATTCTGTCTGTAACACCAAACTGTGATTGCACTTACCACGGATTAGCAGCTACCTTACAGCGACCGTCGATTTAGTGTTTTGCGCGTCATTGTACCGTGCTGGCCTGCCTCATACCTCCAACTGACAACTATCCCGTCAGCACATCCTGGCTGATGTTCTTTACGGCGCACTGTTGCACTACCTGTTCATGAGCGACGACGAGACCGGACAGACACTCTTAGCAACTACAGTCGACGATAACGATACATAGAGCCATTACTCCAGACTTCACAAATTGACACTCACGCGGTTCGCGGCAAAAGCAATCTGCTTTGCATGCGCCGATTATCACTGACAACGAATCAAATCATCTTCCCTCTTCTTGCTCAGCGGTATATTAATGAATGCATGGTATAGAAGGGTTTTCAATCATCATTGCTTATCTTATGTCGTCCTTTGCAACTTGATCTTCGTCTAATGGTGTTTGTTCGAGCTTCCGACGGTTGATGAAGCTCGACTTCGATTTCATACTGCTTGAGACACCGGCGTCACATCATTTTTGAGCAAGCACAAAACCGCCACAATTCCTCACACGTCAGGTCGGCTTGGTTTTACGGCGATGCCATATGACCTTACAGACCGGCGGATGTCGAGCGTGAATGAGGGAACATATGGGTCGGCTTCGCTCGTACTGCGGAGGCTACCTCCTAATACAACGGCAGAAGCTGTCAGGACCATGCTGTTGTTCACTAAAGACCTGCATGACGCTGAGATTGTGCCTAATGATCGTCCAGATGATCAAGGGTTTGTAATGGCATTGGCACGATTTTCAAGTTTGGCGAGCGCTCAGGAGGCACAACTTATGCTGGATGGCAAACCAAATACGGATGGAAGCGCGAGCATGAGCGTGGAAATTGCAAACCTGCCAACTTTCAGCTCAGGTTTCCGTCGGAATACTATCGACCCGGGTCTGAGTCGACCCGTTTCTCAAATTTCTTCACCAAACGGCAGAACGTCCAGATACGCTTTTGACTCCGTCAATAGAGCCCCAAACTCTCCCGCCATATCACCACCAGATTCCACAGTAACGGATGGCGCTGGAGGGGCATTTTCTGGTATACCACAACAACGATCTCCGCGAAGCTCACTTATGCACGACCGAGCACGCATAAGTGGCAAGAGTGTCATCAGCGACGAAGGCGGTGACGAAGAAACAGATGGTCTCTTACGTGACCCAGTTGGCTATATGAAGAAGGACAACTCGAGAACGGTCGGTCGGCGGCAAAATGGACACCAGCCTCCTTATCAGGACTTCGCTCGCATGCTGTCGCTCAACACAAACATGGCAGAGTCGTCGCCTGCACAGTATCATACACCTCGATCTGCCTATGCTGTGCAGAGCCCACGGACACCTTTTTCTCCTGGAAAGTCCGGCTATGCGAACACAAATCCATATATACGGCATAACTTTCCCCCAGCGAACCCAGCCGATCAGAATCCTCCTTGTAACACGCTGTATGTCGGCAATTTGCCCATGGACACATCCGAGGACGAACTCAAAGCCATGTTCGCTAAGCAACGAGGCTATAAGCGATTGTGTTTCAGAACGAAGCAAAATGGTCCCATGTGCTTTGTCGAGTTCGAGGATGTTTCCTTTGCGACAAAGGCGCTGAATGAGCTATACGGGGCACAACTACATAACAGTGTGAAAGGAGGAATCCGGCTCAGCTTTTCGAAGAACCCTCTAGGTGTGCGATCTGGTCAGCCTGGCAGCACTACCGCTCCGGCCACACCACTGAATGCTTCGGGTCCAAGCTTCGTACATGGAGCGGCGATGTCGCCAGGCGGGCTGTCGATCGCCAATGGTCCCCCTCCTGGGCTAGCAGCACCATCTGGGGGTCCAGCAAACGGGCCAGGCCACACTGGACAGTACGTTGGATTGGGTATGCGCAACCCTCACAGTGGCTCTGGTCTCACCAGCCTGGACGCCAACATGTATCCCGACTATATGCTAGGAAGATGAGAAGCTAAAGATGGGAATTGGATATCATTTCTATGGCATTGTGGTGCAACTAGCAGCTTCTATGCGATCTGTGCATTTGTACAATATCCGCATTTCAGGAGAATTTACTCTAACGCTGGTATGCGTATGGCGCGAAGGTAATTATGGAATGATGGAAGACTGATATGCTGCTTAGCAAACAGGCTGAGAGGATTTCCTGCAATATAGGCGTCACATCAATACCAACCGCCACTGATGATTAGTGCATTGTTTTGGTTATAGATACCCAGGTTGAGCATATTGAGGGTCGGTCATGAGATAATAATTTTACAAACTTGTGATTCTGGCTACTGAATCTTTCTTGATCGTTCGCTTGATGAGATTTGAAACCTCTCACCACTACAGCGCACACACATCTCAGTGTTAAAAGTGTCGACATCGTTTATGGTTTTGCAGTATATTTGTTTTCAGGCACGGACTAACATCGCCTCCAACAATTATGCTAGGAATTGCAAGTAATCTTTTCAGTGTGCTTGGAATCGCAATCGCGCCTGCCTGATTGTTCTCGGTAGAATAGCTAGAAAAGCACGTATATGTCGTGAATCACAGCGCGCGACACGAAACACGAAACAAGAAAGAAGCAAGACCGATCAGACAAGGCATAGCGTTGCTGTGTTGGAGCTGGACAAACAAGAATCCTTCGATTATTGTTCAACAAAGATTGGAAACCTTACAAGATTTCTGTTGCCGGGGGCCTATTGCCAACGTGTGGCGGACTCGTGCAGGACTGGGCAAGGAAATTGCTTGTCATCACTGCCAACACCGCGAACTACCATACGGGAAGCGTAGAGCTAATAAGATATCACAAGCTACAGGCAGGCGCTCTGTCAGGAATCTGGTAAAGGTTTCAACTCATTTCTCATCATTTCCATCGCCTGAAGTCTTTCGAGCGCACCAACTATAGAGTCTTCACAGGCACACAAGCGAGTTATCAATGGTCTGTACTCCTGGATCGACGATTACTTAAGCTGCGGCGATCTTGATGAGGCCGTTAGCCAGGTGGCTCAAGCGTTCGTACAGCAATAAAAAAGAGCGGATCGAGGCTGATGCTGCTAATCAGCCAAAGCTCGATTCCGAGTCAGCAAAACCCATCAGTGGAGGCTCGGTCCCAGGCGCAATTGGAGGCATCGGTATAGGCGCGTTTCCGCAAACTCCCTCTACCAACGTCGAAGCAGCTACAACCACAAGCTCACGAAACATTGTTGATATATATCCTGTCGACTCAAGCTCGCATTCGCCATCGTCACCATCGCTACCGAGCCAGATACCAACCAGAGTTGTGACGCCCGCAGGCGACTCGACTATTTGCCGACGAGACACAACAACCCCCCAAGACAATTTGATCCAGCAACCAATCGACCGGACTCGTGCACAAACATCGCTCGAGCGTGTCGTTCCGATTGAGATCGGCCACCCAACCTTCGCGGCGGTGTCGCCAATTCTGACACCTGCTAGTAGCCTTCCTGCCGAGGATGTGCCCGTTATAATGCAAAGGAAAATATGGGTCAAGCGGCCGGGTGCTTCGGCCACAATCGTCAAGGTCAGCGACGATGATCTGGTCGACACCGTCAGGGATGTCATTCTACAGAAGTACGCCAACTCATTAGGACGGTCCATCGACTCGCCTGATATCAATCTGAAAATCGTTGCCAGAGAACAAGGCAACAAGAATGTTCCTGCGGAGCGCATGCTGGGACCGGAAGAGTCGATAGGCAGAACCCTCGAATCCTACTATCCTGGTGGCCAGACAATTGAAGAAGCATTGCTTATAGAGGTCATCACTCAACGGCGAACACCAAAGCCGAGCCCCCGGGTTGGCAACCATCATGCTGTCGGCTACTATGTATACGATGAGCATAGACCATCAGAAGGGGCACGAGAGTACTTTCCGCCAATGGCGGTACACAGTCCACATTTGGCAGCTCATCCTCTGCATCAGGTACAGCCCAACGGTCCGCATATGGGACCTCATAGCATGGCGGTTCTGAGTACAGGCCAGCTTCCTCCTCTTCCTAGTCCAGGTGGTCATTCCAGCAGGAGAGAAAGGAAACCGAAGCGACCGGAGTACGTTAGGCAGCATACTAGTAGTCCCACCATCATGCACACGTCGCAGCCACATTCTAACGGTAAGACAGGCACCACCTCCCAACAGCTTCGAACTCTACTGACCCGGCTGTGACAGACATCTCCAAGCAGCCTGTACCCAATGGCATAAATACACAGCCTCCAATGCCGACCCCTCCTGCACAGGATCACAGATCAACAATAACACCTCCTCGAACATCGAGTCCACATCCTGGAAAGTCTTCCAAGAGAAAAAAACAGCAAGGCCCTACAAGATCGATCAATGGCGAGCCTCCACCACCAAAGCTCCAACAACCTGGAACTTTGGACGGCAACGTTCCGCCTATCAACGTCCTGATTGTGGAGGATAATCCTATCAATCTGAGGCTGTTGGAGCAATTCATGCGACGTCTGAAGGTAAGATGGAAGACTGCGGTGAATGGAAAGGAGGCTGTCAATACCTGGAAGACGGGTGGCTTTCACTTGGTCCTGATGGACATTCAACTACCTGTAATGAATGGTTTAGAAGCAACAAAGGAGATCCGAAGACTCGAAAGCGTAAATGGAATTGGCCTCGGCTTAGTTGGTGGCCAGAATGCTAACGGTGCACAATCCGAACACGACATCACTCCTGAGGACAAACTGACAGACATGAATTTGTTCAAGTCACCCGTCATCATTGTGGCTTTGACGGCCAGCTCTCTGCAGAGCGATCGTCATGAAGCATTAGCCGTTGGTTGCAACGACTTTCTGACCAAACCTGTGACACTGCCGTGGATGTTACGTAAAGTCACCGAATGGGGCTGCATGCAAGCTCTCATTGACTTCGAAGGTTGGCGACAGTGGAAAGCAGCAGCGGAAAAGAAAGACGAAGGTCTCAGCGAAGAACAGAAGAAGGTCAAAGAAAAGGAAGAGAAGGCTAAACAGAAGGCTGCTCTCAAGGCCATGTTCAGTGCTCCACCGCCAAGCAGAAGGAAGGAAGAAGACAAAACAGAGAAGAAAGACGACAAAGAAGAGAAGAAGGATGCCGATTCCGGCAATTCAAGCAGGAAAAGTTCGGCTACTAATAGTACGAGTCCCAATCTTTCACCGATGCCTCGTGGTCAAAGGAGTGTCAGAAATAGCAGTGGCAACGGCACTGTCTTGGAAACGCACCAAGAAGAGAACGAGAACGAAGAATAGCCATGATGGATGGAGCTATTGTGCCAAATCAGCTCAATATTAATTGGTGGGCAAGATCACCTGTCACAGGGCAATTGCTGCAGTAGCAGCGGCCTTCTCTTTTGTTGTCGTGCAAATTGTAGGCAGGCACGATTGTCTGTTCTGCCGGGTGTTGGAATAACAATTCGGCGTTACGACAAAGTAAGCTCGCCTTGGGGCTGGGGAAGCTGCGACTCAGGACTATACACATTTTTAGCACTGCTTCTGCAGTTGTAGTAACTAATTGACTTGCACGGTTCCTTTCATCTGATTGCCGACTATCTACAGATCGTACCTGCAGGAACTTCCGATCATTTGCGACAGCACTGTGTAGTCATCGACTTCCTACTCAAGCTGTAAAACGTGTAGAGAACAGTGGCATTAGTCTATCGATTCCGCTAAATAGTGGCAGACTCCATTTGACCGTAAATCGCCAACTCCTTGCTTGGATTCATGTGAAACTGCCGGAACGCGTGCCAGATCAATCAGATTCTTCTTTCTGCCTCACCGCATCGTCTCTCTCAAGTCCTCCTATACCAGCTGTAGGGATCATCAACCTCATTCCTCATCATATCAACATCGAGAATATTTATCACATTGAAAGTGCGATCGTCCTTGTATCGTGTATCTTGCGAAAGACTTCAGCTATAGTTCTTACGATCGAGGGGTCCGATTTTAGAAGTCCTGAAACGCAAGATCCCAATCCCGTCTCATATCTTCTGTGTACTTTCCTCTTCCACCTTCACTCTCCTCCGCGTCCTCAGGTGGATCAGGATACTCGTCGAAATTACCGGCGTCACCTTCCCACTCGACGCGAGGAATGATCGGTCCTCTTCTCCGTCTATAATAAACATCGTCCCAATTCAACCCATCAAAGAAATGGTGCTGCATGACCCTTTTACTTCCGCCCGCGATGTGGCCCAGTCTTTCGCTTGGATCGGTCTTGCATAACGCGAGGATGAAATCTCGTGCAACTCGAGGGACATGTAAGCTGTGCCTTCCGTGAGCAGGATTTGCGACAGGAAAGCGAATGTGGCCTTGCACGATTTGTTCATAGATACGCATTGGGTTCTGGTCCCAGAAGGGTGGCTGGCCGATGAGCATCTCGTAGACTAGAATACCAAGAGCCCACCAGTCTACTGCTGTGCCGTGGCCGGTGTTGCGTATGACTTCTGGAGCGAGGTATTCGGGTGTGCCGCAAAGGGTGTATGTAACTCCATAGCCGTGCTTGTCGTGTGTTTGATGTTGTTGAGTCTGAGTTTGAGGATGCGAGTTATTGGCACCATTTCCTTGTGTCTGCAAGGTCGGCGTCGATTGTGATTGTAGAGGATTGCTCTCTTGTGGTGTTGGGTTTGGGTTTGGTGGAAGATATTTTGCGAAACCGAAATCGACCAGCTTCAGATGGCCGTCTGCATCTAGTAAAATGTTCTCGGGCTTCAAGTCGCGGTATGCGACATTCTGCACATCGTGTAGGAAAGCCAGGATAAGTGTAATTTCTGCGGCGTAGAATTGCACTGTTGGGAATGGGAATCTCCTGGCTCGCCGCAAATATGAGAAAATCTCTCCTCCCGGTGTGTACTCCAAAAGCATGTATAGCGAGTGAGAGTCTGAGAAGGAAGCCAGCATCTGCGTTATAAAAGGGTGCCCGGCCACAGCCGCAAGCACATTGCGTTCGTTACGAACATGCTCGACCTGCTTCAACTTCACAACGTCAACCTTCTTGAGGACTTTCAGCGCAAAGACTTTCTTCCGATCCTCAGGCTTCTGGGTATGCTTGAACCTGCACAGCCACACTCGTGCGAATGTACCTGTACCCAGAGTCTGCAGCAACTCAAAGTCAGAGAATTTGAGCGTCTTTGACGAAAATCCGGCGCCCTTCACATTTGGATCGCTTGAAATCTGATCTGCTGGTGGAGGATCTTGTTGCGCCTTTTTCTCGACTGCTTTTACTATCACATCTTTGCTAGACTGCCGACTCGGGTGCGGGTTACTCGCACTTCTTATGTTCTGTTGCGGTGTGGTCGAGCGCAGGATCTGTCTATGGCCTTGCGCAGACAACGCTCGTTGCGACGTCTGTCGCGGCGCCTGTAGGGTCGCCGATGTGCTGCTCATTAGACTAAATCTAGTCGCATATTCTGGTGTGATAGACACAAAGAAAAAATATATCAAAGACCTGGCATATCAAAGTATAAAAGCGGGCGCTGGTGTTGAATTAAGCTGAATAAGTTTGCGATTATGCGTATACGCTGCCCATGATAGAGCTGTATGAGTAATTGTTGTGCTTTGTGCTGACTGGTAGGATTCTACGAGCAAATCGTCATGTCTCGGTCAGGTCTTGGGCGTGGTCAAAATTGCAGGTCGAGCAGATGCAGCGAACCCAATGAATCTGGTCCTCAGCATCTTTCTGGCGTAATGGTGGTGGTGGAGTTTCAGGCTGCTGTTGACTTTCAGGTTCAGATCTGGCGACCCGAAGCCGTCCCTGAGTAGTGGGATGTTTCGCTCGGGTTCCAGCCAGTTTCCCAGTCGGCTTTTGGCGCGCTTTGGCGATGGCGCCATGGCCCGTTCAGGTAGGATCAACCCAGAGACAAAGGGAGGTGAAGTCCATTCAGCTCGAGCAGATATTGAATACCTCCGAGCAAGCTTATGTAAACCGACCAGTCCCTCTTATCACGAAAACTGGCGTTGGCAGTCGGTCTCACAATGCACTGCATATGCCGACTACCAGGATATACTTCTAATAAAAGATCATATCACAACCATCTGGCTGCATCTCCAATATGGTGGAACATCTTCAGGCTCAATTTAGGGTACATCTGCGGCGGTTTCATTTGTTGCTCCATCGCATCTGGATTGCAGTGGGTCACTAACGTACAATTTTTGACCTCCTGAGAGGGAGGCTCAAGAACCGACAAGAGAATGTACAGCAGAAGCTGGATGAATAATAGTCATCGCGCCAATTGCATACAGTCGACGCGAAATAGTTCTTAAATAATATTCTCTGTAAGACATGCTTCGTGCTATCTGGTATTTGGGACTGCCCATTCTATAGATTTCCGGAACTCCTCGCTTTGCTTTTGCAAGTACATGCTTTTAATTTTACATGACAATCTCCGTTGTATTAATGATTTCCCATGACTTCGTCTTTGGGCTTCCATGAGCCCTCAAACTCGTGCTTGACAAAAGCCATTGGATGATTGGGTTCTTCAGCGCCCATTTGACCAACGCCAGGACTGAAACTCGTGATGGGTAGCACAATCACATCGCCCACCTTTTTGTGTGCTTTGATTCCGAAGAAGTCTTTCGCAGTAATGTTCGAAGACTGTGCATCAAACTCGAAGTATTCGTGGTCGTTGAAATAATCAAAAATAGTGTCTGTCCAGATGGCTGGGCCAGTGAATTCAACGATGCTGATGTTCGAGGGTGTTCTGCCATGCTTGAGATGTCCCTGAGCTTTGAGCTCGAGTGTTTTCTCCGTGATCCTACGCACAATATCCCGAAGCACGGGATGCCCCGATTTAGCTTGCATCGTCCATTGGCAGAATTGTATCCTTCTCGAATACCAAACAGCCCAATCATCGCGATCAGGATCTGCCTCTATGCCAACCACAAGTCCTACCGTGGATTGGTCAAGATGTGTAGGAAGCCATTCCACTGCGGGCTTGAGCGCTTGAGTGTCAATGTCTGTGTAGATACCTCCTCGTGCCAAAAGGATCAGGTACCTGAAGAAGTCTGCTTTCAACACCGGCACCGGCATAGCTGAATATGCCTCGTGCACTTCGGGAACTGAGGCGTAGAGATATCGTACAAGATGTTCTGCCGCCAGGTCTGATATGACCTCATGAACGAAGCCTGGATGCTTTTCTGACCAGGATGCTTCCAGAGGGCGCAAGTGCTCCTCGAACTGTCCTGATGAAGGGCCAACTTTCCACGTCTGCCAGACAAACATTGGAAATTTGCCTTCCATGTCATACGGGAAGAAATATTCCAGTCTCTTTTTCAGTGGCTCTTGTGTAATGTCGTGCAATACTTGTTGTTCGCTTCGTGCGGCTGCTGGAGGCGGGTATGATCTTCCGGCTGATCTCTGATTTGCTTGGAATGAACTTATGCTCGCAGATTGCGACGAGGATATATGGTATACGAGAAATAGTACTATTAGCACTAAGGCTGACATGAGCGCCTTTCGCGAGGACCACATCTTCGTAGACAAGTGTTTGCAGAAATCTCTTCCAGCGAATGTCTGCTGTCTTCACAAATCGGGCTGCTCTGGTTAGATACGCACGAGACTAGGCAATGTCCTCCTTGAAACAGCCATGCGCACGCTCCGGCGTTTGTTGAGATTCTATAACATATCGTGCAGTACTTTGCTCGAGCTGCTTTCAGTGCAATTATGTTAGGAGAGAGCAGTCGCGGTACGGAACTCGCTGATAGACACCTCCAGGTACTAGTAGGAGACGAAAGTAGAGTTTACAAGTGTTGCGCAATCAAATCCGTAAGTGACGCATATCTACAGATCTGCTAGTCGGTCCATCGACGCCTAACAAAGGTTCGTGACCATTCACGTGTCAACAATGACCGTGCTCCAGGAGGAAAACTTGAATAGCATACTAGTAAAACCACGCCTGGCGTACTTGGAATCCCTGCTTCGGCTCTGCTCTACACACCCGGTGAACACGTCGCAGGCAGGTCCAAGCCACTATCAGCACCCTAATCTTATGCCGGTCAAGTAGTGGTTCTTTCTAATGTTGTGGCTTGCAAACTGTTTGCTCTAATTACTTCATGCTGAGCCGTGATGCAGCTCAACAGGCCCGGGCTGGTTCCAGCAGGCTTCACAATCGATTCTTTAGTTGTCGTTATATGTAAGCTAGGCCTACCAAGCTTTCCAGGTTAAAAAGGCCTGATGAATCCCTGGGCCTAAATTTGGACAACGAACCAGCCAAGCGTAGTAATCTCAACTTTCCTGGTCAAGAATGAGGCTGCAATAAGTCCATCAAGCGCGCGAACACTTGTGGGATGATGTGGCAGACAGCAGCCTGTACGAGCATGCTCGTTTCTTGAGACGGATCTACCTGGACTTGCATTTATTCTTGTAAGCTTCTCATGCTCAATCGTCTCATCAATGTCCCCACTGCGTACTGTAGCAGGCCAATCGTTCGAGTCCATTTGCGGTCTTCCATGAAGCCCTATCGGAGCGCGTCCGGGTGACGCAACTCAGCTTAACTCATACTGCTCGATTCGATTTGTAAAAAGCAGCTTGTAGCAATATGCATACAAATTATAATCTGGCAACAACCAACGACCAAGTCGCAGATATCTGACAGTGTTTGTCTATCTTGTCTATCTGACCTCCGGAGCATGACTACGCCGACCAGTCGTGGAGCACAGATAGCGGCTCGTCTGCTTCGTAGAGGTCGAAGCAGTGGCCGACGAATACAACATCATGGAGAAGGAGAACCACTGTTGCAACGAGAGCGTTGTGTTTTGCCGTTTGCACCTGAAGCACGATCTTTTGCCACACAAGCCAGGAGGAGGCAGCAGGAACAAGCTACTCAGCATGTAGAGGAGGGTTCTCAACCAATATGGCAGCAGACACAACCTGCAAATCCAGCCATGTCCTTTCCCTGTCTCGATGCGCAAGAGAAGAAGACGGAAAGACTGCAACAACGATCAACAGAATCTGGGCCAGAACCCTCTTATACAACAGGCGCCCATCAAAAATTCACGTCGAATGAGGCTCTCCTCACTGACTGGGGTGGCATGCTGCCATCTCTATCAATCGCATATGAAACCTGGGGAGAGCTGAATGCTGACGCATCAAACGCCATCTTGCTTCATACCGGTCTGTCCGCCTCGTCGCACGCACATAGCACTAAGACGAATACGAAACCTGGCTGGTGGGAAAAGTTCATAGGCCCCGGAGCACAATTTCCTATAAACACAAACAAATACTATGTGATATGTACGAATGTCCTAGGGGGGTGTTATGGCAGTACAGGACCATCTTCGCTTGATCCTTCCGATGACAAGCACTATGGCACACGTTTCCCCATTCTGACACTAGACGACATGGTTCGTGCTCAAGCTCGTCTGCTTGACCATATGGGCATCTCAAAGCTCTACGCGAGTGTTGGCTCAAGTATGGGTGGCATGCTATCTCTTGCATTTGGAGTGCATTTTCCTGAACGCACTGGCAGAATTGTGACCATTTCTGGATGTGCACGATCTCACCCTTACAGCATTGCGATGCGCCACACTCAACGTCAAGCGCTGATGATGGACCCGAGGTGGAATCGAGGTTTCTACTACGATTCAGTCCCACCACACATGGGCATGAAGCTTGCGCGACAGATAGCCACTGTGACATACAGGTCTGGACCAGAATGGGAGAACAGATTTGGCCGAAGAAGAGCAGATTCCGAAAAGGCTCCTGCGTTGTGTCCCGATTTCTTGATCGAAACATACCTCGATCATGCAGGTGAGAAATTTAGCTTAGAGTATGATCCGAATAGTTTGCTCTACATCAGCAAAGCGATGGATATGTTCGACCTTGGGAAGGAGCATCAGGACGCTATGAGGCAGAGACGTAAGCAGAACGAGGACAGGCTAAGGCACGCACCATCAAGAGTGGCGCAAGCAGAGGACTTGAGTTGCAGCTTGACATTGCCTACAAAGAATTATGAAGAAAAGGATTCAGTAGCCCCAATGGATCAGGATCTCTCTTCGGCCCATACCTCGAGGAAAGCACCCCAGGACTTGGTCAATGGGCTTCGACCTTTGGCTTCTCATCCAGTACTGATCATGGGTGTCGCGAGCGACATTTTGTTCCCGTCGTGGCAGCAGCAAGAGATCGCTGACACCTTGAGAGCGGGTGGGAATGAGCGCGTGACACACGTTGAGCTAAGTGAAGATGTGAGCCTCTTTGGGCATGACACATTCTTGCTTGACCTCAAAAACATTGGCGGCAATTTAGGAAGATTCCTGAATGCTAACGAAGCAGATTTGAGCGGTTCTAGTAGTGTCTTGTTCAGAGCCTGAAGCCCCGTAAACAATTGTTGAGTCTGCCTAGCTCTTGTACCATGCAACTCCAGGCGTCGTTGCAAGACTCAGGAGATCACTGTCCACTCTCCCTGCTTTGTGCACATTCCGGAATGGCCGTCTGGCTCCATGTTCCGCTCGATTCATCACCAATTTGGCAGCTCGAAGAGCATCCGGTATTTACGCAGAAGATGTCTGATGATGATGATTTGGCAGTCTCGCTGTCCCGGTACCCTTCGTGTGACCATAGTCCTGAGACATTAGTTTCGAAGCTCGCCATTCCGGTCGTTATAGATCAGCCTCCTGACCTTCAGATCGTGCCGCTTAAGATTGTGGTTTGAGTTGTACGTGCTGGATTTTTCCATCGATGCATACTGTTTCTGCTAAGCCAGATTCGGAAATTTCCACTATGATCAGCCGTCTTCCTTTCTACGTCTCTCTTCCCTACGCACAGTTCGTTCACAGATTGTGACTCGATCCTCCCAGTCATCCCAGAGCTCTCCCATGCCTACCACGCCAGTCTTCACCCACCACTCTATCACCACTGCGCTACGAGCCTTTAGTTGCGCAATCTCTAGACCGAGCTTCTCTTGTCGTTCTTTCAACTTCTGTAACCGTGGATCGGCACTAACAAGTTTGGCGGACAAGCTAGCAGGAGGGATGCGCAGTGTTTGTAGCATTTGCAGATGTGCTGAGGTCGTGGTATATAGTGTGCTATTACTTAGAACTTCCGAAGCACGAATTGCTAGCTCATGTGTAGATACTGCCTCCTCTTGCGAGTCCAGTTGTTTCGGGAAGGGCAAACATTCTGGAACTTGACGTTTCAGCTGATCAACCATGCGTACAATGTTGCCAGGTAGTCCATCTAATCGCTTCAATTGATTGAGACGACTTTCGAGATCACGCAACTGAGTGAAGATGTCTGATGTTGACCTTGTAGCTCCAGCAGCCAATCTTTGGTCGACATCCTGCGTTGCCGCTGAAGATCCAGTCAGCTGAAATTCCAAGCGAGAAAGTCGTAGATTGAGTAGTGAGAGTGTTGACACAGCGGTGAGCTGTGGATCAAGGGGTTCAATGTAGGAAGCAGGTAAACCATGGGCTGGCAGAGAAGCAATTGATTCTGCAGACATCGCTGGGAAGCGCAATCTGGAGTGGATGTAACAGTGCTACTTCAGTAGAAGCTTAGCTGAAGGAATCTCCAGCAAGCGGATCGCTTCGAGAATCATGTTCCATACAAACGTGGCATTCGTGATGTATGACAAACGTTCCACATTCAGAGTCACACCATGGTTTCGGACGTCTTCGATCCTGATGATGCCGGTAGCTCTTCGTTCATCTTGTTCAAAGAAACTCGGACTTTAACAGCACGAGACCGTATTCTATGTATTGTGGTCGCAGACACAAGCACGACAGGTGTGCCGAGCTGTCCTAGCCCACGTGGAATTAGTGTCATGCATGTCGATACACCTGGCATCCAGCAGATCCTGGTTCGTCCGGCTCATAGCGCAAAGTAAATCGTCACACTTTGCCAGAAGCTGGCTGCAGTAGTGGGTGTCGAGTTTCAGAGCAGAAATGCCGCGAACTTGCTTCTCACCGAGTTTTGTTCCATAATAAACTATAAGATAGTGTGCCGCGAAGGAAGAAGGTTCACTTGATCCAACACACACGACCATGCTACTGCACAATCATTGACACTTTCTATGAGCACTGCTGCATTTGACCACTATAGGAGTTGAGTTGTACAATAGGCGCTGAACTAACGGAGACCTCTTTCGTCCAGAGTCATCTTGAAAACCCCCTCAACTCATTGCGTCGAACGAACCAAGGGACGTTCCTCCAAATCAAAGTGCTCATTACAAGAAAGCATTCTGATTTCGCCGGCGAGCTCTTGTCACCGTTCAGACAATCTACGAACGCCATGGGAGCGCCCAGCACAGCCCACAAATGCATCCTCCTCGGGCTTAAGCAAAGTGTCATTGACAATACCATCTCAGAGCTACGACGAGAATTTTCAGAAGCAGAATTCGACTTCATCTGTGCCTTGGGCATTGATGCCATGAGAAGTCAACTGCAACAACAGCATATCGAGCACGTTTTCATAGGTGCAGGTCTACCCACAGACATTCGAGTAGAGGCTACCAAGACTGTTCTCGACACAAGTCTTGTCACTGAGGTGCATCTGAAGAATTACAGTGCGGGCGCGGAAGGCTATACACCGTTCATCCGGACACAATGCTATGCTATCCGGGAAGCCGACAAACTGAAGACAACGAACGACCATTGATCTGCAGAACAGCGGACAAGGATGCCGAGGGAACAAACTCCTGAGATTGAAGCGCGTCCTGCAGGCAGTCGGTGCAACGATACCATTGTACTAGTTGGCGGGAACGTTGTATACAGGTCATGTTGTTCCAATAGTAACCATGAATTCGAAATGCTCAAAGAATGTGGACGAGGCTAAGATGTGAAGTCAGAACGGCTCGAGCACCAGCACGAGGAGCGCGAAGCATCGATTTACTAAAATTCGCGTTCGTGCTGGCTGCACTTAGCTAAACATAGTATATAACGCTTATGACCAATATTTAAGAGCTCGGAAAAGGTTTATCGATCCCAGTCTGCCGAATTTTATAGACAGAAAGCCTTCAGCAATCACGAGCAATAACGTACTAACTCTAATTGGTCTCAACGTTACGAGCAGAAACTCGTTTATGTTCTGCTGTACATGATGAAATACTGCTTGAAGGTCAGCAATGACGACCTTAGCTACTGCTTGCGAGATCGTGACTGGCGGGAAATTCTTGGCAAGCATTTGGCTCTATCGCAAAGTGTCACATCTATTGCAGTTGCGATAGTTAGCTCCGAACAAGGAACTGCTACTGCTGTGCTTGCTTAAACCACTGTACGAAAACCGTTTGTTGATTCGTGACAAGACCCGAATACTCCCTTTTGACCTGGGTGGTTTTTCTGACTTGTTGAGACTTTGGCATCGTATTGCTATAGGTACGTTCGAGAGTAAGCAGTTCAGGCGGACTTGTATACCGGATTTCCTCTGAATGTCTGCCTCACATCTGCTCCGATATATCTCCGCAAATGAGCCCCCCGGTTCGTGTGGTTGTTTAAACTGTGCTAGCTTCGGCAGTCCTCCAAAATTCTCTTATCCTCCGACGACGCACGAAATTAGCGATAGGACCAGCAACGTGGACCAGAATGTCTCATCGTAGTCTATGATGCCTGGCAACTTCCACCACTATCATTCATTTTCCATGAAACGGTGAAGTCAGAGCCAGCTGCTCGCTTCTTCCATACGCATCTCGTTTAGATGTATCATCAAATATTTCAACGTCATCATTACGATCGATTGAATTTCGATCACCAGCTCAATGGAAAACAACATACTCATCCGGACTACAACCAGCTGCAGTATGTGTAGCAAGCTGCTTGGATGTTCCAATCTCAAAATTTTCTCAATTCCTTCTTGGCGGGGACCCCAGCACGTCTATATCCATGGATGGAGGTGATGCTGTAAACCTTATATCATTGGTCTCTCCATCGGATCTAACCCCAGGATGGATTGAATGCTCACGCACTAGACCTCGTGGGCGTTGCGAATCGTGCTGATCGGACCTCAATAATACTTTTCTTGCATGCTCGATCTTAACATATCTTTCTACGCGTTTGTGTTCTGGTTCTACAAAGATTGATCTTCCTAGCTGTCCTTGAGCGTTCTCTTGATATTGCATGCTTTGCAAGCAACCTCATCTCTCGATTTTCTCTACAAGACATACCACCCATGTATGAAGCTCTATAATTCGCGACGTCCATCCTTGCACGCGCGGCTTTGCAGTCAAAGATCAGGTTGAAGTATAATTCGTTGGTGATCAAAATAGTCTTGAGTGTAAAGTACTTGGGCCTGCTAAGCACCATGCTGTTTACAGAGGCAGCACAAACGTTTCAATTCGATCAGACACTATCTGCAGGGCAAGAATATACACGATATTCAACCTCTCCAGAACCTTCATCCAGCAAAGGGCTAAGGTTAGCCGACGTAGCCAAGCAGCATGGGTTTGGAGTGCACGTCGAAAACTGGCGGGAGGACATGCTGCCTGTGAGACAGTATTTGCCCTTGCAACACATCATTGGTAGTCTGAAGCGTGATCGGGACGAGACAGTGCGCTATATGCCTTCTCAATTTGACAAGATCGATATCGTCCAGAGACAGAGACAATTGGCTGCTACATCTGCTAGGAGTGAGGACCCATTCTTGAACGAGCTGAGGAGTTCTAAGAGAAGACGAACTTCAACATCTTCTAGGACCGAGTCTGTTTGTACCGTAAAGTCGGATCCAGATCGCCGCTTCACTTATCAAGCAGCTGAACATTCTGCAAAGAACATCGATCAAGCTGCTCTTCCAGGTTTGAATCATATATTGCAATTAGCCACGATTACAGCCGACGAGCGAGACATCTTCTCCGAATATGCGCCACAGCATCTAGACGATTCGCAATTGTTGATGTCAGAAGTGTTGCAGATGAGAGAAAGAATGATCAGGGGTGTAGATGATACCATCAAGGAGGAGGAAATCGATGATCAGCTTCGAGACACGCAGCATGAGGACAAAGACTCTTTCATACCGCCAGAAAGGGATGCTGAGGTAAATAAGGCTTTCGAGGATTTTGTTGACCTAGACGGAACTCGCTTTATTGCTAAGTTATGAGCAATGTGAGCTCGCCAACCTTGGCATCAGCCTGCTTGTCAGAGTTTGTGTTCAAGAAAGGCTCGAGCATGAACTTGGAAGTCGATAAGGTACAGGGTTATTATGCTCAATAATGGTTTATTCACCCACGAAGATTTTTGTGCTTGATAGGCAGATATTGCTTGTCCGCGCTTCAAAATTGACCGAATCACTGGCAGCCGCGCCAGTGCTAGCGCGTCACGCTAAATGTCTTCTCCTACTTCGCTTGGCTCCGAAATTTCTCTCGCTCCGTTCCTCCTACTTCATGATCTTTAGCTAACAGTCTTGCAACCACCACTACGGAACTGTTACTGTCACTGTCATATGTCTGTTCTACCGATAGATCAGTTTACAAGGCCTCATCGATAGTTGTGCTGCAACTAGTCGAATTTCTTCGTGGCGCGTACAGCTGAGGTGCAGAAGCGTTTCTTTTGTGTTCTGTTATCTTTGCATGCAAAGTCATCTTACTGTGCTGGCAGCTTTTGCTACATGGATGAATGCTTACACCCCAAAAGCTTCTATTAGCTGCGCCAGCACATCCATGTACGACAACCAATTGACCACCCCCTTCTGCGCGATTGTGTCGCAGCATACCGAACGAGTAGAAGTTCCGAGCTGCATTTTGAGAGGTCAATGATGAAAAATGTCAAAAGAGACGCGATTTCGAATTTCAGTCTACCAGACGTTATGCCGAATGTGCGATACCTCTAGGTTCGATTACCTGAGACCTCTCAACAGCTCTTGACGGAAGTGCACATCTATAAACCAGAAGGTCTAGGTAGACCCAAAATGTGTGGTGTCTTGTCCATCTACAAGTCGCTTTCCATCAGACGCTGCACATACACTTCCAATATTGACCATCGCCAGCTATTGCTTCTGCAATTTCGTCTCTACATTGACACCACTCTTGATAGTCTGTAATACGACGCAGTACTTCTCGCTGAGACTGACAAGCTTTTCCAGGCTTTCCTGACTTTGTTCTCCTGCAGTTTGCAAGTTCAGATTCAATCGTATAGCCTTAAATCCCACTGCAACCTGGCCTCCGTCATTGTCTTTAATACCAAGTGTACCACGAAAATCAAGGTCTCCTTCCACTGTGATACTTCCACCTTCAAGTGGGATTCCCATTGCTGTCGAGACAGCTTTGACTGTAACACCAAAGCACGCGACGAGACTTTCTAACAGCATATCTCCCGAGCACAGTTCTCCCGTTGCATCAAACCCACCACCACCTGCTGCTGAATGCAAGCCAGCAACCTTCTTCGCTGCGGAGGCAGTCGCTAAACTGCATGTTAAGTTTGTAGAATCAAGTGCGCCTTCGCTTTTAAGTGTCACAAGCGCGCTATCAGGGTCGTTTCGATATTTGTCTTTAAGCGGCTTTTGTTTCTGGTGCAATTCACTCGCGGCATCGCCCATCTTTTCGACTTTCAGAGATGTGTTCTATGCCTCAAGGTGGTCGAGAAGGATATTAACAGAGATGAGCAGAAGAAAGAAGCACATGCCAAAGAAGCCTGGTAGGTTGCCCATAACGATTAATGCAGCTAACGGCTGGACGGCAGACGCAAGAGATCGAGAAGAGCCTGTTCCTTCTAACTTGGGGAAGCTTATCAGAACTGTGCAAAAGGTGCATTGTTTTAGCAGGGCATTTGGGACATTTTTCAACCCCTAGGGTTACTTTGCATCATGTGGACGTTCCCCCTCATTGGAGAATAGCTTTTGTCCATCGTGACCACTGTGGAATACAAAAGCGTTAACCTGATGACAGGATGACGCTCGAACCAAAGACGAGCAAGAGCTAAATGAGTATCTTCCATTACGAGAGTGTCACTGTGGGTGTGCACGGACATAACGGAGGTGATATGAATTCGCGTTGCGCTGAAACTGCGCTTTCGGCCGATTTGTGACACTGCAGTGCAGCAACAGAGTTACAGGACACAACTTTCCATCATAGCTTGAGCATCTTGCAAGCTGTGTTGATGACTGCAAAGGCTAATCGATTGGCGTGTCAGGTTGGATGATCATTCGATGACTCCAATCTTTTCAACGCACTCAGGACAGCTTCCAGCATAGCTATTATTGCTAACCACAATCTGCATCTAGCAACTCTCGTCCGTATCAAGGAGGGCCGTGGCTAGACCGTCCGTTTTGTACCACAGTGAAGACATTTCTGAGCTTCAACAAGTCGATCTTTGCTGAGCATGCCTAGTCACTGGTGGCGCCTTGATGCATTGCTCCACCAGGACTAGGAAATCCGTCTGAACGCACCACATCGCTCTTGACATAGACGGACACGCTTCCCAAGCACGAGGCTGGGGAGACGGATGTTTCTGCTGTTCCAAGCGCTCTTGCAGCACAAATAAACGTCATTCTGCAAAGACTGTTTAAGTATCTTTTCTGGAGACATGGCGCTTGACATTATAACTTCGCTCGCAAAGGCTGATCTCCCCGTAGTGGCTGAGCCTTCAGCGTCTTCATTTCGTGACGTGGATACTCAGCATTTGGAGCTGGATCAGGCCGTACCCTATCCCATGCCCACTTCTCCTGAAGTTCAATTTCTAGGTCTCCTTCCAGCATCTGTACCACATATCTGCCGAGTACAGGGAAAAATTTCCAGCCATGAAAATTGCCGCATGTAGCAATGTATAGACCTGGTGATGCGGCATGCGGCGAGATGATGAAGTCCGAGCTCGTCGTGAAGGCATCCCAGCATATCCGATGCTTTTCATATTTCCAGGTCGGACCTTGTTTGCCATAAAAAACGTCGCTGACGTGGCCAATGTCCTCCCTCAAATTCTCATGCACATCCCATTGACCATAGTCTGGTTTGTCGGGCGGTGCAGAAACGTATCGACCGGGTATTACCTCGTGAGTATTGGTAAATATTCTTGATCCCCACCATTTGATCTCTCTATCTGGTGTTGGCGGAAGACTTCCCAGAAAGGGACCCTGTTTGGCATCGTAGCCTTGCATACCCACTGGCATATCTTTGAATCTTGGAAATGATTTCTCGTCCAGCGTTACCATTCCGGTAGCAATTCCGGCAGCTAGTATCCGAGAACCAGCACTCAAGTTTGGCCTGCCTTCCTTCTCCGCACAAATTTCCAGCAGCTTCGGCGTATATGCTCCCGTTGACAATATAATATGTGACGCATCATGCTCACCTTCGGATGTCTTGACTCCTACACATCGACCATTCTTGCTCAGCTTCAACCCTTCAACCTCTGCCACAGCATATTTGACACCCAATCTCAAACACTCTTTCGTCACAGCTCTCAGACAATCTCCTGCAGCTCCCCAACCACTAGTCTTGTTCACCAGGACTTCTTTGACGTCAGTGTAATCAGCATCAGCAAAAAGACCACCATAAAGCTTTTTTGCTTCCTCAACAGGATAAGCCTTTATGTCCGCTTTGCGACCCAGCTTCTTGTAATTATCTATCACGTTTTGTGCATAATCACTGCGACACATCCAGTAGATGCCAGTTTCATGAAAGTAAGGCTTCCATAATGGATCCGACTTAAATATGTCCTGAGATTCAATTGTCATGCGGCAATAGATCAAATCATCGTAGTCGGCACGCACCACTTTGTTCCAGTCCCACGACGCAGCACATCTGCTGTCTGCATCATATGCATCGCGGTCAATGATTGTGATTGAGCGATTGGGATATTTCTTGATCAGATGGTAAGCTGTCGATACACCAAAAACTCCAGCTCCGACAATCACATATGATGGCTTCACGGTCGACATGGTTGGAGACAAGCACTACCGCATGATTACCTACAAGTTAAATTCTCGCCCATCACGTCTTTAATGCTTGTCAAGAACGCTGGTAACTGTTGTTCTTCTGGAGGACATGGCCGTTCTCGGCAGGGCGCTTGTATGTCTATCTTAGGATTTTCCGAGCTTTTGAACGGGGCATGATGGTCCTAGTAACCAGAAAGAGTAAAGAGTTCCGTGGAAATGTTAGCTACGGCAAGTATGCCGAATTTTGCAACGAGATGTTTGACATCTTGCAAGCACGTATGTTGGATATTGAGTATAGTGGTCTGATCTTATTTGTTGTCCGTTGTGGCATTCTGAGTGATCATTCATTCATTTGATCGAAGTGTTGAAGTCAGAATCGCGACGTGGCCCAGCCGCAGCTCTGACGTGCAAGTATCAATACAGTCAAGACAACTAATTCTTGTCGTTGAAAAATATGTCAGCAGGCGATACAAAGTGTAATTTTAGCACACTGTGAGGACGAATTCCGAAGCCTGCGGCTATAAACTCATAGATACTGCGGCATTCTCTTCATCAAACAGCTCGCTCAGCATCACCCTCCTTTATAGCTTTCTTAACAGCGGACCGACTCGGACGTACCATAGCCTTTAATCCAAGCCATGGAGTGTTTATCGGACTGCGACCTGTGTAGATAAGGAGATCATAGAGGAAGCCACCGAATGCGCAACCAATAAACGGACAAATCATAGGAACCCAGAAATAGTAGTCACCAGCACGCCAAACATTACTGCCGTACCCAACGAAATATGTAAACAACCTCGGACCGAAATCTCGAGCTCTATGCCAAGAGATTAGCTTGACAAGAAACCTCGTGTGAGTAGAGCGACTTACAAATTAATAGCATAGCCAGTTTCCCAACCAAGAGTTGCGCCGATGCCGAAGATGAGGAAGAACAACATGAGTGGAACTAGATTGCCAGCACCTAGATTTCGTTCATCTTTGACTGCGAAGATCACAAAAACAAGAACTGTCGAAGCGATGATCTCAGAGAAGACCTGCCCAGTCTTGGTCAAGAAAGGCTGCGGGTAAGTATTGAATACGCCTGCCGTGGCAGTATCGCTGTAGCCGGGCACGGTTCGTACGCCATAACCTTCGTAAGCATCGATCGCGGATTTATAATTGCCATAGATGATAGCGGCGCCACAGAAGCAACCTGTCACCTGTGCGCAAGCATATATCGGCCACTTCCACCAGGGAAACCCACGATATAGACAGTTTACCATTGTGATTGCTGGATTTAGATGACCTCCGGCACAACCGGCAACATAGACGCCAAACATGACTATTCAATGATCAGCTCATAAATATGGAATGGTTTGAAACCAGGTGTCTTCTGACTAGAGCACGAATATATCTTTCTGAGAAGACTTACCGCCAATGCCCCAACCCCAAGATATGCTCTGATAATTTCCCTTGTCTTGGCTAGACATAGGCAGATTCGGATTAGCAGAAAGTGTGACTTGCGCCACGCTTCCGTCGCCGAAGACAATCATAATCATCGTTCCACAGAACTCTGCGAATGCATCACGACAAGTGTAACGTACTCGGTACCAGAACAGATCTTTGTGATGTTCGTAGTCACGTAGGGCTTGTTCATTCTGCCTGCTGTTGTCGATTGGTGCACCATGCTCCTCGTACGTTTCGTAGGTGTCCACTGGTGTCAAGCCGTGCGGTTCGAGATTATCATCTTGTGTCGGATTTTGGCGCTCTTTGTGCGTGAAGTCTACCGCCGTATCATTGTCACTGCTGGAAGGGTCTGAATGTCTGGTGGCATGTGCTCGTTCAAATAATGGCTTAGGTGAGCCAAAGTCATTACTCGCTGTATCGAGCATTGTTTCACAGGTGTTACCAAGCTGCGAGAACAGCTAGACTTTGTGAGCGGAGATGGATTAGTGGACAGAATGCCTGCCCATAGAAAACTGTCGAACACAGGGCGGAGAGCACATCAAATAGTAAGAAAGTTAACGTTGTATTATTGCATTGCAGGAAACCTTCGGTTAGGGCGAACCGTTAATGTCATGCGGCGGAAAGCATCCTCACCTACTAGTAGACAGACAGTGGTGTGGGTCATAATCCTTGCCATTGGGTCTGCCTTTCCATCCATATTCTTTGCGCACACCTGCTCTGAGATGTAGCGCAATCCTACGGGCCGACAGGAGCCGCAAACATGAGGCTATACCCAAGAATCTGTTAAGCAGCAACCACGAGCAATCAAAACCACGTACTGGCGAGTCGTTCACTATCATCAGAACAAAGCGGCAAACAGCTCCGAGAGATATTATTCGAAATATTGTAGAGTTATGCAAGAGAGCATCGGCCGATGGAGTCCATTATTGGCTAATCGTTCGTGAGATACGTCAGTGGCGGACACGCGAGAGCGGAGTGCTTCATGCCAAGCGTCGCTTGTCGTTGACTTTACTCCGTACGGCACCAATGATGTAGGTCGCCCAAGCTGTGATCAGCAGCGAAATATCCAATTTTTGACACGGAAATACCGAGCATACCGAGCAAGTGAATAACCTCTAGCCTGGCAAATACTGCAAGAAGCTATTGTAGCAAAGATGATGACTAGGCGCATACCATTTATGTCCTTGCTCAAATAGTGTTTATAGATTCGCTTCGCCACGGTACAGCTCATATCTTGCGCTTCTTCTTAGCATTCTCCTCCTCGTCGTCACTCACATCGGCATATACAGTTTTGGGTTGTGTCTTGGCCCAAGCCTTGGTGAACATCGGGTCGTCTGCCTTGTCTGCATATCTCAGTAGTGCCTCTCTTGGATCTTCGTTTCTCATGTCACTAAAAGCGATACGCTCCCTAATATGCTCCTCACTTGGCTGGGACTTTGAGAAAGGAGTCTGAGCTGGTATGTGTGGTCTTCGCGGATCACGCGACTTGCCAGAAGCTGTAAGACCGATCGTGGGGTGGCGGGAGGCATAAGTTGCCGTTTGTACCAATTCTGAACCCGTGCCTGGATTCAGTACAGCATCACCGGAAACGCCAAGAGAGTCGTAATCTGTGGTTAATGTTGAATCGTCATCTATGTGGCGGCGTTTGGGCAATCTTGAAACGATTGAGACTGCGCCCTTAACTGATTTGTCTGGGTCGAAAAGGACGTGCGTCTCTGCATTGGCAGAACCGGTAACTACTTGATTCAATTTTTCGTGCCAATGAACAGTGATCAATGGCGAATTTGGAGTTACTGGCGTTATCAACTCTGGTCTGAGTGTTGCTGGATTCAAGATATGCAGAGCACCTTCTTGAGATCCTGTTAAGATTGCACTTGAATTCGGCGCAAAGGTAATGTTCGATGTAGGATATTGAGCTGACGTGGATGTGTGCTGCACTGTATTGATTGGTGTTTTGAATTTGCGTGTATCCCAGACCTTGACAGTGTCGTCACCACCACGTGTCACAACCAGTCTTCCATCTGTACTTATGTCGATACCGCTTGTCCAGGTGTCTGGCTTGTGCGCATCGCGAATCTCTGCGCTAGGTCGATGATAAGGACCTTGACCAGGCCATGTCAAGAGTGATCCATCAGACGCTGCTGTAACGATAATACTCCCATTCCCACTCGGAGCACCTCCCCATGCCACCGCGGTCATGCGACTTCTGCCAGCAGCTCCTGCCTGTCTGGACTTGTGGACGACTATCTCCTTCTGCTTATTTCGCATGTTCAGATCCCAAATTCTCAATGTGCTGTCAGTTCCTGCTGTTATGAATCCATTAGATAGTACTGGGCTCCACGTGCCAGATGTGATCTCACTAACGTGGCCCTTCGTCATATTCATGTCGCGCAGATACATGTCACCTTTCACAGTTTCATACTCTGTTTCGCCATCTCGCGAAAGTATCTTGGCTTGTGGAGTTGCAATGATGACCAGTACCTGACTGCTTGAGTACGGATTGAACTGGACCTGATGTATAGGATGAGTTTCAGAGTTTGCAGATGTCTTTGTAGCGGAAGGGTCTACTGACTTGAAAGCTCTTATCGTGTTTGGTGCCATCGACGCAAAATCATGAAATTTCAGGGCGCAATCCATCGACCCTGTGATCATACGCGAACCCGCCATATCTAGGGCAATCGTTGTTACTGCACGGTCATGGGTTTTGAAGATCACCTCATGAGAGACGGGATATTCGAGGTCGTCATCATCGGAGTCGTCTTCATCCGAATCTCTATCATCGTCGTCAGCCTCATCGTCGATTGCTGGCTTTTTAGCCTTCACCTCGAAACCTGGTCGGCGAGCCTTCTCTATCTGAACCTCAATACTGTCCCCTGACCTCGCGCCTCCAAAGGACGTTGGCAGATAGTCTTGCAACGCATCGTTGTCCATTCTTGTGTATGAGCATTCAAAAAATGACGGAGCACAATTTAAGATTTTGGTACGAGAACAAGGTCTTGATGAGCGCTCGCGAGCTGTAGCGTTGACAGACTATTGCTATTAAATCATCGAAAAGTCGTGTTTGCTAAGAGCTGTATAGATATGATTGTCTTTTATTCGATAGGTCACCTAGGTAGACGGAAGCGGTCCTTTGGTCGACCGTAGAAGGACGGGTTTAGGCACGCTTGATAAAGTTTATTCCAAATCGCGTCTCAAGAGCCGCGTCAGAAGTATCGCTCGATATTTAGTGCTTACACTCTCTAGTATTTACAAATCAGCTGTTGTGCGCCTAGCCGCCAATAAAACGATCGTGTCACGGCTTCGGTTTCTTTCTGACTAGCACACCTGACACCTGGAACCTCCAAACCGAGTTTATAATTTTGGGAGTTGTATTTTCAAAAGGACGCGACGACTTCATGTTGAGCAAGACTAGCAGCTATTATGGACGATACCAAAGACCTGACACGAAAGAGGCCGATGAGGCTTCTGGTCCTTGGATGCTCCCGAACGGGAACCTCTTCATTGCGCCTTGCACTTTCACAGCTGGGATACCATACATTCCATATGCACGAAATGATATCCAAACCCAAAGCCTTCTTTCCCTTCTGGATCAATGCAATGAAGCGGAAGTTCGGCGATAATTCTAGCTATCGTGCTACGCCACTGACAAGGCAGGATCTGGACACATGCCTAGACGACTTCGACGCGGTGTCTGACGTTCCTGTCATACTGTTTGCAGAAGAATTGCTGAAAGCGTATCCCGAGGCAAAGGTGATTCTCACCACTCGCGATGCTGAGAAGTGGGTTGAGAGCATGCAGCGAACGATCTGGCACGTCCATTCCTGGTCGTCGTTTGACTGGTTTGCGCCATTCAATTCCTTGATTCGCCTATGGCGTGTCTGTGATAGACTCGCGTGGGATGCGTTTATAAACAGCTCGCCAATACACGAAAATGCGCAACTTGAGCCTCCACACAGCGATCTGGAGCGATGTCAAAGTCGGTCCTATCGTGAGCGGGCAATCGTGCAGTTCAATGAGCACAACGCTTGGGTGAAACGAAATGTACCAAAGGACAACTTACTCGAGTTCCGGCCACAAGACGGGTGGAGACCTTTATGCGAATTTCTCGGAAAAGATGTACCACAAGAGGCATTTCCTCATGTCTGGGAAGGTGATGAACTGGTGAAGACGGCGGGACTACTGTGGTATGCAGGTGCAGCAGTCACCGCATTGCAAACGGTCGTGCCTGTTGTGGTTGCTGTAGGTCTAGGATACTGGACAAGGTCACGAAGAATGTGGTAATCAAAGAGCCAAAGTATCTTGGTGGCAATGATATCCTGTCGAGGATTTGTCTGATGGTTGGCAACAAGGATGCTGCTAATAGCCGGATGAGAGCAACACTTCTCGGTTGATCGAACGCAAGTTCCGTAGGTTGTATTCTTTAACCATTCACACTGCTTCCGAGCACACCCTTTGTACTGACAATGTCTCCACCACCTACACTACCCTCTGGTCGTCTTTCACAGGCTATTCTGCAGGCTACTGCTAAACTCTTGAAAGCGCTCTCAGCTCTGTGATGATTGTTGAAGCCGTACTCGCACTTGACATGTAATGTGACACTTGCAGCTTGTGCAAAGCTTTCTAGGCCGTGCACGATCATCTCAGTACTCAGGTCACCCACTTTCTCCCGCGTAAAGCCGAGATTGATGACAGCATATGGACGGTTAGATAAGTCAATCACTGACCAAGAGACGGCCTCGTCCAAGGGTGCATCGCCCCTTCCGAACCTCACCAGTGATTTGCGATCGCCAAGACATTTGTTGAATGCTGTACCTATAGCCAGGCACACATCTTCACTGGTATGGTGGTCATCAATGACAAGGTCACCACGAGCTCTGACCGCGAGGGACCAACCGGCGTGCTTCGACAAGGCATGTAGCATGTGATCGAGAAATCCGATGCCCGTATCTAAAGCTATCTGCTGAGTTGAAGTAATCTGTGTTGCATGATGTGACTTTGGAAGTGGTATTGCGAGATCAGGAAACTTGGAAGATCTTTCGAACTTGCTCTCAAAGTGCTCTGATGATTCGAAAGCAAGTAATGGACCACCATCCAAGGACATTGACACCTGAATCTTAGTCTCGTTCGTTATACGAGAGATGGCACATGTTCTTCGTGCCATGGCTTGATATGTTGGCGAGGTTGAGCCCAGTTTTCAGTAGTGCAAATTACCACAGTAGTCCAGGCAGCGAGAACGACGATATCTGATCTAAGACAGTGAGCACTGCTATTCCTTGTAAAAAGATTTTACTACTATTCGACAACTACTACGTCAGAGCATCTCGTCCTTTCGCGCAAGCAACTGAAGCTCCACCAGGCCGACCGCAACCACAGATGACAGCCAGGTACAACACCATATAGACTGTTGACGATTTCGAGGCCAATGTGAGCTCTTGCAGCCTACAATGATTAATCCCACCTTTCTAGCGCAGAAGACGCGAACGTGTAAGGCGCCTGCAACATGCGACACCTACCACCGTACATGGATTAACGACTGGAATAGCTGCCAATGCGACCGACGCAAAGAGAAGGGTGTTAAAAGCATACAGGGAGTGGCTGAGAGCTGTGAGTATAAGCTCGTGTGTAGGCGAATTAGCATGCTGACTTTGCCACTAATAGAGTCCTGAGATACAACAAATGTATTCATTGAACATGCCAGTTTCGAAGATAAGAACAAAGGTCCGACAAGAATTTGAGAAGCACAGATATGTCAATCAAGTCCGAGCAGTAGACGTCCTGATAATGCAGAGCAACATGGAGTTCCAGGTTAGTTGCGTGCTACAAGATTATGGCTAGGAGCCTGGGGGAACCAAAGGGCTGATGCAGCTACAGGAGACCATGAACTACTGGAAACAGCTCACACACATCATGAAGTACTTCAGACCAGAAGAAGATCCGACTGCGCGGTTACCAAGAAATTTCATATCTGGATTCTTGGAGGTAAGCGAATTCAGCCAGCTGCGAAGCAATACTAAAGCCCAAATAGGGACGAAATTAAGCAAGCAGCACTTGAAAAATATATAAGTGTGCGCATGGGAGATCTGGCTGGAATTCGATACACCGTTACGCCAACGCTAGATGTACTTGAAAAACAAGTCGAGCTTCATCATTCTTGAAGTCGATGCTTCAGCTTTTACCCCGTTCGTCAAATTCGTCTCGTGCAGTCGTGAACGTATCTGTTACCACGTCGCAAGCTTCGATCATGTCCTCGAGGCCCTTCCTCAAAGCTTCTGTGGCCGTTGTTTGGGTATCCTCTGCGCTGGATTAGCGAAGGCAAGTCCAAGGCTGCTTTTATGTTACGGGAGAATCGAAATGCTTACCCCATATCTGAATTCTCATATGCATCTTGGTCTCGCTTGGGTGTGGAATCGTGTAGCCACAAAATTCAACGTCTGGGTTCTTGCTGATGAAATAGCGTAACGAATTTCCTAATGTGTGGTCTTCCTTCTCAATCTGAAAGGACATTGCTTGATCAGACGCTCCTGGTAGCTGTATACGGGTTAGAGTCCTCAACCTAGTAACGGTGAAGTTCCTACAATGACCAATTTCTTTAGTCCACCAGCAAGAGCCTGTCCATTTCTTCCCATGTCTCCTTCTTCGATGCCATTTTCCATGGATACATCCTTGCCCGCCATACCGCGATGCCTTGTGGAAGTTCTTGTAATGATGCTACGCTGGGACTTGACTCAAATCGGGTTTTGGCACATCAGAACCCCAGAGTTTGATACAGATGGAGCCATCACGACACGTGACATGGGTGATTTTGACCGTTGCTGCGAGATTCAGGCAGACACAATCCACCATTTGTGCCGCCACGTTTTGGGACATTCTGATATTGGGACACAAGACACGTTCTTGTGCTGCCGACAGACATGAAAATGGTGTTGCCACAGGCTACAGGACTTTCCAGGTAATCTGAACCACGAAGATGTGGCAACACGATCTTATTGCAGTTTAGGGACTCATACTCGGCGGCCGGGCGTGCGCAGCTGGCTACTCCGTAAAGAAATGGAACCTGGTTCTAAGCATCATCGCTTGCTCCATAGCCGTGGCGTCAACCAACAGGACCACGATCTCGGGACGATATACTCACCGTGGTGCCCCTGGTCAATGGTGGACTCGGGCCCGTGGTTCGCATTATGCTCGTATTCTCAAAGCATGCTCTTCTTGCGAAGTGTTTAATGGGTGCAATTGCACGTTGTTACTGACATTCTGGTCCTTCTTTTCCCACTTCCATTGCTACGCATTGACCCTTTTTCATGTGTCTCTTTTTGTGTTTGTGATCAATCGCCTGGATAACTATACAGGCTGCTTCCACTCGTTTCATCTGTCCTATCTTCACATCCAACAAGACCTGCTCAGAATGCCTCGATAAGACGTACCAAGTTCGACATCAATACTATCATCTCCTTAGCATCAGTACAGGTATAAATCAGCGACAAGCATGGATCCAAACGGTCCAGGCTTTCAAGCCGAGAACATAAAAGCGGCAGAAAAGACCAATGAGGACATTCAAAGAGCAGATGTCGGAATTACGAATGAAACACAGATACATACAGGAGCAGTCGAGAATGAGAAGCTCAATGTAACGAACGCGACTCCTGTTAAAAAGGCGCCTATCTCAGCAATAACACCACATACCCGTGACTCGAGTTCGGGTAAATCGTCTGCGTCTGATTCAGACGATTTCAGAAAAATAGACTCGAAAATTCAGGTCAGGGAAAACGCACCAGAAGGTGATGAAGTGTTTGCACATCTGCCCAAGGAAGAGGCGGACATTTTGAAACGTCAAGTTGACACCCTGCCAGTCCCTGTCAAATATTTTACCCTGTATCGATATGCAACGAAATGGGACAAAATCTTTTTAGTAATTGCGACGATATGTGCGATAGGTGGCGGTGCAGCATTACCACTGATGACAGTCGTGTTCGGTAACCTCTCCGGAAGCTTCTCAGGCTACTTTCTGGGTACATTAAACGGAGGCTTTTCGAGTATAGTGAACAAATACGTGCTCTACTTTGTATATTTGGCGATCGCTGAGTTTGTCCTCATTTACGTTTCCACGGTACTGTTCATCTATGTGGGTGAGCATATAACATCGAAAGTACGAGATCGATACTTGAAGGCCATTCTGAGACAGAATATTGGATTCTTCGACAAGCTTGGAGCTGGTGAAGTCACAACTCGCATCACCGCTGACACCAATCTTATCCAAGAAGCTATATCGGAAAAGGTCGCGCTGACACTCAACGGCGTTGCGGCTTTCTTTGCCGCGTTCATTATTGGATTCGTACGGTTTTGGAAATTAACTCTGATATGTATGTCTACTGTGGTTGCTATCGTTTTGGTGATGGGTTCTGGCGGTCGTTTCATGAGCATGTGGAACAAGAAGTCTCTGGCCGCATACGCTACTGGTGGTTCTGTCGCCGAGGAGGTCTTTTCTTCAATCAGGAACGCCGTAGCTTTTGGTACCCAGGACAAGCTTGCAAAATCTTACGACGTGCATTTGAAAGAGGCAATGCGATGGGGTATTCGAAGCAAGAGCATGATGGCAGTCATGATAGGAACATTGCTCGGCTTGATCTTCCTTAACTACGGCCTTGCTTTCTGGATGGGCAGCAGGTTCTTGACCAATGGTGAGACAACTTTGGCTCATATTTTGACAATTATCATGGCGGTCATGATCGGTGCTTTCTCGTTCGGTAACATTGGTCCAAACGTGCAGCACTTCGTGGCTGGCATTGCCGCCGGCAACAAGATCTTTTCGACGATAGACCGCATGTCACCTCTTGATCCCGAATCAGATGCTGGTAACACATTGCCACATGTCAAAGGCGACATCGAGTTGCGTAGTGTGAAGCACATTTATCCATCCCGGCCAGAGGTCACGGTCATGGACGATGTTAACCTGTTTGTCCCCGCTGGTAAGACGACTGCTCTAGTCGGAGCATCAGGCTCGGGCAAAAGTACGATTGTTGGTCTGGTAGAGCGCTTCTACGATCCAGTGGGCGGAAAGGTCCTGCTGGATGGCCATGATGTAAGCACTCTGAATTTACGCTGGCTCCGACAACAGATCGCGCTCGTGCAACAAGAGCCAGTTCTTTTCAGTCAGACCATCCGTGAGAATATTCGAAATGGTTTGATAGGTTCTAAGCTTGAGCATGAAAGCGAAGAAGAACAAACCCGACTCATTGAAGAAGCTGCGAAGAAAGCCAATGCACACGACTTTATTATGGCTTTGCCTCATGGCTACAATACTCACGTCGGCGAACGTGGATTTCTTATTTCTGGCGGTCAGAAGCAACGTGTGGCTATAGCCCGAGCCGTGGTCAGTGACCCCAAAATTCTCCTGCTGGACGAAGCAACCTCGGCCTTAGACACGAAAAGTGAGGGCGTAGTGCAGAGAGCTCTGGACGCGGCGGCTGTCGGTCGTACTACCATTGTTATTGCGCACCGATTATCGACCATTCGCGATGCTGATAATATTGTGGTTATGAAAGAGGGACGAATTGTCGAGCAGGGCACACATTCGGAGCTTCTGGAAAAGGACGGCGCATACGCGAATCTCGTGGCAGCTCAACGTTTGCAGAAATCCCAGGGACAGCACGAGGAAACCACAATTGAGGACGAGAAGGCTGCTCTTGCTACAGAGGCAGAACTTGATCAAGTCGCATCACGAAAGTCTTCTTCAGCAGGAAGTGCTAGTGTCGATCCGGCAGACAAACGACCAGGACTGAACAGGAATCAGAGTACGAAGGGCTCAATATCCTCCAAGGTGCTTGCACAGAAGAATGACAACGATGATATCAAGTATTCGTTGTGGACATTGATTAAGTTTATCGCAAGCTTCAATCGCAAGGAATGGCATTTCATGCTGCTCGGATTGTTCTTCAACATTATCGCAGGTGCAGCCCAGCCAGTACAAGGTATTTTC
Organism: Pasadenomyces melaninifex; assembly: GCA_022813495.1. Lineage (NCBI taxonomy): Eukaryota > Fungi > Ascomycota > Dothideomycetes > Pasadenomyces > Pasadenomyces melaninifex. The sequence continues at coordinate 207,142 of JAKLMI010000013.1, forward strand.
TTCGCAAAGGCTATTGTGGCTCTTTCACAACCACTCAGCAGAGCAGCTCAGATCCGACACGATGTTGACTTCTGGGCACTAATGTACTTGATGCTTGCGTTTGTTCAGCTTTTTGCTATGTGGACTCAGGGAATCTCACTAGCGATCTGTTCTGAGCGTTTGGTTCACAGAGCAAGAGACATGGCTTTCCGACATTTTCTCCGACAGGATATCGCATTCTTTGACAAAGACGACAACTCGACAGGTGCATTGACCTCGTTCCTTTCAACTGAGGCAACACATCTGTCTGCTTTGTCAGGTGCAACACTCGGCGTGCTGCTGTCGTGTACGTCAACACTAGTGGTGGCAATATGTGTATCCCTAGCAATTGGCTGGAAACTCGCGTTGGTTTGCATGTGTGCATTGCCTGTCATTCTAGGCACTGGGTACCTTCGTTTCAAGATTCTAGCTAAATTCACTGCGACCGCCCAGCGAGCTTACAAGAAGTCTGCTGGATATGCCTGCGAACACACCAATGCCATACGAACGGTCGCGTCACTAACAATCGAGGACGAAATCTATCGGGGATACCGCTCGCAGCTCGACTCACAAATAAAGGAGTCGCTGAAATCAAATCTCAAGAATAGCGTATGGTATGCCGCCTCGCAGTCATTCATGTTTCTTGCCATCGCGCTCGGCTTTTGGTACGGAGGCACTCTTATCAGCAGCGGTGAGTATACGTTGTTCCAATTCTTCCTCGTCTACTCTGAAATCATCTTCGGCACGCAATCAGCCGGCACGGTATTCTCTTTCGCTGGAGACATGTCAAAGGCCAGGAATGCCGCCAATGAGCTCCGCAAATTGTGGGATCGTAAGCCAGCTATTGACCCATGGAGTCCCGATGGTGAGAAGGTGGAGAATATCGACGGACATGTCGAGTTCAGAGATGTCCATTTCCGATATCCAACACGCCCAGACGTGCCTGTACTTCGTGGTCTGAACCTCACAATCAAGCCCGGACAATACGTCGCCTTGGTTGGAGCCTCAGGCTGTGGCAAGTCGACGACAATTGCTCTCATGGAACGATTCTACGATCCTCTAGCTGGAGGAGTTTTTGTTGACGATCGTGAGATATCTCGGCTCGAACTTAACGACTACAGATCACACATTGCGCTTGTTTCGCAAGAGCCAACGCTTTACCAGGGCACGATAAAAGAGAACGTCCTGCTTGGTCTGGGGTCTAACGAGAACGAAAAAGATGTCACTGATGAGCGCATCATACAAGCCTGTAAAGACGCCAATATCTACGACTTCATTATCTCGCTGCCCGACGGCTTTGCAACACAAGTAGGCCAGAAAGCCACTCTACTTTCTGGAGGACAAAAACAACGTATCGCGATTGCGCGTGCTCTGCTTCGCAATCCTAAAGTCCTGTTACTCGACGAGGCGACAAGTGCACTGGACTCTGAAAGCGAGAAGGTTGTGCAGGCGGCACTTGACAAAGCTGCTAAGGGGCGGACGACGATAGCTGTCGCTCACCGCTTGAGTACGATCCAGGGTGCAGACTGCATCTTCGTCATAGATCGTGGGGTGGTCATTGAGGCAGGCACACATCAGGAGTTAATGAAGATCAAGGGCGGTCGGTATGGCGAGCTTGTCAGTTTGCAAAGCTTGGAGAGAAAGTAAAACACTCGATTTAGTGATATTAGCACCGCAAATACGAGCGGCACACAGTACCTTTCAGGCGTCCTGGTAAGGACAAGGACACAGACTCACGGCCACAAGCGATAGGGAGAAGGATAACACAGCTCAATTTAATTATACTGTTAACGACCATTCAGGAGATGCGAATAGATTCCTCGATTTTTCCATCGTAGTTCTCCTTCAGTTTGGCCTCCAAGTCTTTCGGTTTCAGGCCAGTGATACCATCCTGTATAAAGCCATCTTTAAATATACCAGGTCAAAAATCAATACATGCTCTTTCCATGAAAGAAATGCTGACTTACTAAAATTTGGCACGTTCCTCGCTCCAAGTTCTTGTGCAATATCTTCTGCTTCATCGACATCGAAGACGTAGAACTTCGCATCGGGATATTTCTTTTGCATGTTGCTGATGATTGGTCTCATGCCTTTACATATGGGACAGTTCTTGGTTACGCCCTCCATTACAACTGTACCGTCGGGCATGAGCGCTTGGGTGTATTCAGTCCGATTCCGAAGGGGCGTCATGCCTGGGTGTTTGTCGGTCATGATGCTCCGATGCGCAAAGCGGATTAAACAGGAAAGGAATATGTGGTACAATTGTAGTAGATTAGAAGATACGTATCTGAAGAGATTCACAGATTGTGATGATAATCTACCTAGCTAAAATTTAGGCCTTCTTAAGAGGACATTGGTGCTTGATGTGCAAGTCATGTGCTTCTTCGTGAGTAAGGGCACGATGGTTGGGGACGGTCGAGCGGCAATTGAACATCACTCTTGAGGTGATGTTAGTGCTGGGCATTTCTAGGCTCTGAAGTCCAATGCTGGATGCCTGGACACGATCAGAGTTTGCACCATTCGAGCCTCTATCTTCCCCTATCTTCCCTATATGCGATGCCAAGAGTTCTTCGATTTCTGCTGGGAGTGCCAGAAGCGAAGCGAGTCTGTCGTTAAACACTATCCTACAGGACCATTCATAGTGTTGTTTCGGTACCTGAGTAGTACAACGATACATTTGCATAGCAGGGAGCTTCATGTGGCCAATATAATAATCATGGTAGCTGTACTCTTCAGTCTCCATTTCTCTGCTTCCCATTCGCACTGACATGTCCCAGGCCTGGACCGAAGACCTCGCCATCTTCCTCCTTTTTCCTTTTCTTGACATTTCGATCGTCGTCCGAATCTTCACCTCGTTTATACCCTTTCTCGATCTTGGCCCTCTCGTTGCTAACTATGTCGCTCTTCTCAGGATCTTGACATTTGCGTAATTTCTTACCGATCTTGGCAAGCTCTCTCCTCATTCCACTGTCATCCGCGAAAGACCTATACGAATGTATCATATCGGCGCAAGCATTGATAGCATCTTTGAGCTTCTGCTTAATAGGACCAATCTTTGTGCCCAGTTGCTCGAATAGTGCATCCACATAGCACATGGTCAAAACCTTGTCAGCGATTAACAGGCAGGCAAGCTGTATTTGTGGTGGTGTGTACAGGAAATATGCATCGGTCATTTGCACGTCCTTCATACACAAGGTCTTTGCTGCTTGATGAGCCTTATCAATCCTACGCTTCAGCTGCCTGCCTTTATCATTTTCAACCAAGAGTTGATCCGTGTCGGCTAGTCGTTTCATGTCGCTGGCACATCCATCGAGGCCACGCATGGGGTGTTTGACATCCAACGTAAACCGTAAACTCTGCATGAGCAGAAACTCTGGAGCCCTGACATCGTCTTCTGTGGTTTTGTCCAACTTGGCGACGAAGTGTCCTATAGCTTGAAGGGCGTCTTGTGGCATATGATCTGCTTTGTACGCCAGCCAGATCGCGCATGTCAGTATCTGCTTAGGATGATATGACATTGGACTATTCGACATATAGAAGCGTCGTAAATACTGTATGGCGGTGCATAGCACCATACGACGATCATCAGTTATCTCTAGGACATCCTTTAATTCGAGGATCTTCTCACAACCCCATTGCAACATTCGCAGTTCCTCGTCAGCAGTTAAAGGAACGACATCTCCCTCTACTTCAGGTTTAGGTATTGGTTCTGGTGTCGCGGTATTGCTTGCTGGTGCAGAGCTGCCTGGTACGTCTTCAAGGCCATTTGTTGGTAAAGCGAGGCCGCCAGCCAGACGCGCTCTCCTGAACGAGGCTCGAACCTTTTCTGCTGCTAGTCTGTTGGTCTCTTGACGGCGTTCTTGAAGTTGCTGGCGCGTGAAAGACCAGAGACGAAACTGTGACGACGATCGATACGTGTCATCTTCGTACATGGCCGAATGGCAGATTTTGATCAGCTGTGTCGGGACTTTGTCTTGGGAGGTGCGAGCTAAGATGATCTGCTATCCGCTTAGCGTTATCATGGTAAATGCTCAGTATGATTGACAGAGTCAGTGACGTGAGCACGATTTGAGTGTGAAGTGACGGTGATGATCATTAAGGTTGTGTTCCATGTGCTCAAGTGTTAATCCTAGGGTTGTGTAAACCTTCGTATGCGATGATTGAGCATTGACAGATTTCGTCCTTCGAGATGCGAGTTTCACGACTCGAGGAGTACTTAAAGACTGGCCGCTTCTATCTCGAACGGCTCTAAGCCCCACACCATCCGTATAGGGGGGGCCCAGATTTCTCTCCGGCCATCGATTGTCACCTGGACAGTACTCTATTCTCTCGATTAGGACAACCCAGCAATTCGGCACGAGCCTTCCAAGCAGCGGCTACTTCAAATGCTTCGTTTTGCTTTCGTATACTGGTAGCAATAAAATTCGAACAAGCCTTACTGCTATGCATAACCTATTGTGCTTAAAAAAGACGTGAAGATAGGTGGTTTGAACAAAAGATGAGCATTTGGACCATATACGTGGTACTTGTTTTTCCGACCTCAGATGTACATGAGCACAATTTAAATCTACATTCCTCGCTTAAACGGCAGTCGAATACGCCGTTCTCGCTGCCATTTCAGTAACGCTGAGAAGTAGATGATGAAGCCATAGTTGAAACCCCAAAGTACGACTGATTTCGAGCGGCAAGTCCTTCTATGGCTCCCCGAATAATCTTGCCGTGATATCTCCTATGTATGCTTCCTCAAGCTCATAGAACTGCCCGCCGTTGCGGTCGATACCCACGAATTGGAAAGCCTCGACGACTCGGGGAATCTCGAAACCCATAGTGGCGAATTGGTCTATAAGTTCTCGGTTGTACCCGTCGTAAACAGCCAGGTTAGCCTTTTCCTCCCTGGCCTTCTCTTCTCGCTCTGCCTCCTCGATCGATTTTTCCGTGGCACCTCCACTACCTTCTCCTATTAGAGATTTGGGTGCACCCGCATACCGAACAGCCCATTCTTTCGCGGTACGTGCGAACTGGTCAGGGTTCTTGATGAGTTCTCGTGCGACGACAGCGTCTTGTGGATCCTTGGGTTCGGGAGAAGAGAGGAGAGATTGTAACGAAATCATGGCAGACTTGATGGTCAAGACAGGTGACCATCCTGTTGTTAATGTATCCAGACATATTGCACCCTATTACTCGCCTTAGTCACTTGCTCTAAAGACATTGTAGGATTTGCTTACCGTTTGACTGCTCACATTCGGGTGCCATATCTTGGTGGTAAATTTCATGACTGGTGGCTTGAAAGGATACTCATTAGGTATCGTTATATCGACGTGGTATGTGCCACCTTCGTATGGAGTACCCGATGGTCCAGGAAACGAGCCTTTTAGTTTCGATAGACTATCTCCGACTGTTTCTGCTTGTATTTGTGAGACATTGTCACCCTTGATGTCCGCCAACTCCTTCGCTATACGCCTTGCCTTGTGGCCGGCCATGATTGCAGTTCTTAAGTTGTAACCAAACTGGGCTGTTGCGGTAACCAAAAGAGCAGGAGCAGTGTGGTGATCTCCTAGGAACCCGAGATCTCGTTCGTTCTAGAGTTGAGGACTCGAATTGATGGAATATAGAGCAGGATGTTAATCACGTAGTATATGAGATCTGGTAGAAGATTAATAGTTAGATTGATAGATCGAATATGTCACGATCAGGTTGAACATCAATAAGCCTGGTTGGTAGCCTTGCGATTATATGTAGAGGCTGATGATTCGGTCGAGGATGTTCTGACGTGGTATGGAGCACTTATGACTGGTATTTTGGCGCGTGCGCGCCTGGCGCTTTGGGCGGTTCTTAGTGTCATAGGCTTACCTAATACTTATGTGATTGTCAAGTTAGGCAAGCGCAATGACGCGGGCGTGTCTTCATCCTCGTATCGGCTGTCGCAATTATCCTAGCATCTGCTCTGGTATCTGTCACAGAGAATCATCTTTTGCATCCAGTAACATAGCACGCATCCTACATCATGGGTCAGGGACAATCTGGCATGGGCGGTGGGCCACCGGGGCAGGGCAAAGACGACAAAGACAAGAAGGTGAGCATTGCCTCTGCTCCGTCGAGTTGATACTGACATGTATTTTGTAGAAGGACAAACCGAAGTACGAGCCGCCGCCACAGCCTACAACACGGATCGGTCGAAGAAAGCGTAAGCAGGGCGGACCCAGTGCTGCAGGCAAATTACCAGCGATTTATCCGACATCGAGATGCAAGTTGAGGTACATGCGCATGCAGCGTGTGCATGATCACCTGCTCTTGGAGGAAGAGTATGTAGAGAATCAAGAAGCCATCCGCAAGGCGAAGGCAGTCACGACACAGACGCCTGCTGCAACACAAGAAAGCGAAGGCGTTGATCGGAATGCTGATGAGCGAGGGCGAGTCGATGATATGCGTGGCAGTCCTATGGGCGTTGGCAACCTCGAAGAACTGATTGACGACGATCATGCTATTGTCAGCAGTGCAACCGGCCCTGAGTATTACGTCTCGATCATGTCTTTCGTTGACAAGGATCTGCTAGAGCCCGGCGCCAGCATCCTGCTACACCACAAGTCCGTTTCTGTAGTGGGTGTCTTGACTGACGACGCAGATCCGCTGGTGTCTGTCATGAAATTGGACAAGGCTCCAACCGAGTCTTATGCTGATATTGGTGGCTTGGAGGCCCAAATACAAGAAGTGAGAGAAGCTGTTGAGCTACCACTATTGCATCCTGAGCTATATGAAGAAATGGGTATCAAGCCACCGAAAGGTGTGATCCTCTACGGCGCTCCGGGTACTGGTAAGACACTGCTTGCAAAGGCAGTCGCCAACCAGACATCAGCCACCTTTCTCCGAATCGTTGGTTCAGAACTTATACAAAAGTATCTGGGAGACGGACCACGACTGGTACGACAATTGTTCCAAGTGGCGGCAGAGAATGCACCGAGCATCGTCTTCATCGATGAAATTGACGCTATTGGCACGAAACGATACGAAAGCACATCTGGTGGTGAGCGTGAAATTCAGCGGACTATGTTGGAGTTGCTCAACCAGCTGGATGGCTTTGATGATAGAGGTGACGTCAAGGTCATCATGGCCACAAACAAAATCGAGACATTAGACCCTGCCCTGATCAGACCAGGTCGAATAGACCGAAAGATTCTGTTTGAGAACCCAGATCAAGACACGAAGAAGAAGATATTCACGTTGCATACTTCGAAGATGTCGCTTGCTGAGGATGTGGACCTGGACGAATTCATCGCTCAAAAGGACGATTTGTCAGGAGCTGACATCAAGGCCATCTGCTCTGAAGCCGGACTTAGAGCTCTTCGAGAACGGAGAATGAGGGTCAACATGGCCGATTTCAGGAGTGCCAGAGAGTCAGTCATGAAGACGAAGACTGAAGGCGAACCTGAAGGACTGTACTTGTAGAAGCAGAGCACAATATAGATTGAGGATTCTATAGAGTCCGCTATTCCAAAGTCTCGTTGTATTAGAAGTTAGGTAGACTGGCATCGGCAATGGTCACAGCACTCAGGATTGGTCTGTCTTTCAATTCCCTTGCAGACTGATATAAAACCAAACACATCATGTCTAGTAATCTCCTCTTCTCTGTGCCTGGGTGCATCGACACCGAAGTAGCTAGTATTCGATAGGACGCTAGTTGGTATAAGCTCCACTTCGATAAACTCAAAAATGTTCCCGCGATCGTTACGACCTGCATAGATCCCATCAGCGCAGGCAGTGATGTGGGTTTGCAAGGTCAATGACCAGTGTTTATATTCATGAGACTTTCAAGTCATCACATAGAGTAGCTGTTCAGCTTCGAGATCCCACCAGAATATGGCACCATTCTCGTCTGAATCAGCAGTCGTGGTTCAATCCTCGACCTCTTATCAGCAAACCTAACACGACCTGTCTGAGTCGATCATCTCGTGCTTTCTCGGTTGACTCATGTCATGCTGCCAGACGCCCCCGACGTAGGTCTGGAGATGAGGATGAGGACGATGACGATGAGGATGAGTCTTCGTTCGCGATCGCGACCTCAGTAGAGGCTCAAAAGAGAGACGCAGGTCTGCAGGAGTGGTTTGACATTCAGGACAAGTTACGACGCGAGTTTGCTCGTAAGTTAGAAATTGCCGAAGTGGACGGGCGTAAATATAATTTCCATGCTGATCCGCCGCCTCTACACGAGGCTCAAGCAACTCTGTCACTAGCTTGGGCTAAAGCACGTGCTGTTGGTCAGAAAGAGTGGGACGAAGAGATCTTGCGATGTCAGACAAATCTCAACACGCTTGCATCGGGATTACAGCTTTTTGAATCTCGAATGCAAAGCACCGTCGAGCTTGCACGAGCAGGCGATCTGCTTGAAGAAAAGAATTGGGTCGCTTGGGACAACTACCGTCTAGAGCACTTTGGCTCTCTCGAAGCCCAATTCGCAACATTTGAAGAGAATCTTAAGAAGTTGAAAGAAGGAGTGAGTCGTGTACGTTACGCAATTGCCTGGTGGAAGTGGCGTACAGATGAACTCCTCTTCAGATCTAAAGACGCAGAGCTAGTCTACGACAAAATGAAAAGTGCCGAAGGCGACCACGAAGCACTTGGCACGGCGACACTCCTATATGCCAAGAGTATCGACGAAGTGACCAAGCTCTTGTCTTCTGGTGTCGCAGAGTATGTGCGAAGCAAGGCATCTACAGACTCGACACAACCGGAGCACCTGACGTTCTGGTCAGAAGTTGATGAGAGCCTTGGGGATTCAATGCTGGAGAAGGGCCACTTGTATAGATCTCATAACATGATTTACCAACTCACCTTGCGATTCCCAGATGTGGTCAGAGAAGGCACTCTTCGCGAATCGAATCGATATCGGGCTCCGTCGGATGGTCAGTGGGGCATACGGGCGCGGTTTCTTGCTATATATCAGCCTTTCAAAGACTTCGACATAGCTCTGAGCCATGTGATTGGTCGCCTGATTAGGATGAAGGACGACAGCGAGCTCCATCCAAACGTTCGAAGAGAAGTAAACACCTGCCTCGAAAACCACCGTGATTCGCAAAGAGATTTTCTCAGTACTCTTACTCGTTGGTCCATCAGGCTGAGTGCACGGCTGTTGGTGGTCGACTATCCAAGCAAGATTTTCTTGGCAGCGCCAATCAAGGAGCACGCAGCTCCAGAAACCCTAGCCTCCGATCTGCCACCTTGGCGCTCAAAACGGCACCGCGGTAGCAGGACTGTGTCCCTCGGTCCTTCTGCTGCGAGCTCTATAAGGGTGGAAAAGGAATATACGGCGGTAAAGAGTGTGACTGGGAGCCATTCACCAGGGTCTGATCGACGACCTTCACGAGCTCAACGCAGGCGGGCCCTAAAGATTGTGGCTCCCAATCCTTCTTCTGCGAGTCACAACCTGGCGTCCCAGGAATCGCAATTGCTCGAAGCTCGAATATCTCATGACGATTCCAAGACCAGCTGGCTAAGTAAAGTCAAAGCCTCTCTTGGCCAGGGTTTACGGACGGCAATCCCTGGAGCAAGATCTGAGCCCGGACTTAAACAAAGGCTCAATGAGCAGCACAATGAGTTAAAAGTGCCAATAAAAGCAGCTGAAAAGATGAACGAACCGGTAGTGATACAGCGCCCTAGAGCATCCAGGGGTAGGATTGCGTGGTCGGAAAGTAGGTTAGGAAGTACATCAGTAAAGAAGTAATCACAAGCCACCTCCCCGAAAAAGAAATCCTGCCAATTCCGCCTAGCCAATATTCTGACTTTGAGCCAATCACCTCCAGACATACGAAGACATGCAAGCAATAAGCAGAAACGCTGACGTGGAATGTGAAGACGCTACAGATCCTGCTATCGCTAGAGACTGATAGTACACGTTGCTACCCTCGGAGCGACGCCGAGATGAGCGTGCAGATCCCACAAGCATGTGTTACTTTCGTGTATCAAACTCGATCTATGGCACCGAATGTCTGTCCGTCAAAGATGTGGTATTACCTGCGGCCAATTAGGCGTAACGTACATGCTCGGCGGCATCTTCCTCAAACTGATGATAGCCTCGACCACAAGAAAGAGTCGTGCAAAGGCATAGGCGATCCCGTGCACTGCACAAACAGGCACAAGTATAATATACACAGCCTTGTGCGCTTGTCCCGTCAGAGCTAGATCCCAAGCTGCACTAAACTTTGAGGACAGAAAGCCTAAGAAGTTGATCGTAAGCCATAACGCACCACTATATGCTAAGAAAATCGCACACGTTCTCCACAACCAACGTTCCAAGACTGATGGGAAGTATTCATTCCAAGCTGAAATGTGTATAACTCCATATGTCACCGTTGCGAACCACAATGCCATCCCAACTATTTTCCCTTGAAATTCGGGAATACTGCCTGCATTCGGCCAGTTCCGCGCTCGTGGTTGGAGCATGACCTGTGATTTATAGGTCGGAGGGTCGCTGTTCACTGCTTTCTGAAGATCATCTAGGCGACAGCAGAGATGAGGGAAGAGAGCCATGGCGTCTAGCGCGAGTAGCCACCGTGTCTTTTGATATCCAACGTGCCTACCTGGCTGGTCTGCGTGGTGAAGCAGTGTCTTTTGTCGTTTTGTGGACATGCTTTTGTTTGCCTCAAGCTGTCGCAGACTACCGAATCCTTTTTTTATAGCAGATTTTGATGCAGCCACAGGGTCAGCGTCGACAGATATGGCAGTACTGCTTTTGGAGACTCCAGGCGAGGGCGAGGTGGAAGACACAGACAAAGCCCTCTCAAAGACCAATCCACTGAGCTCTGGTAGCAATGGCGGTCTCAATGTCATCCATTCCCGCCAACCTTCTAGCTCTTCGGTATCGCCGGACATGATCATATATGCAGTCAGAGCAGGAATCCAAGAACCTGAAATAATGGTCGGTTCTTCGATCTCGCGTGGTTTCTTCCACCAGAGCGCGTAGATGAACAGAGCACAGATGACGTGCCCGATGGTGTTGACTTCCAATAAGGTCACTGGCAGGCTATATGCAAGTCTCGCTACACATTGGACGATCAACCAGCCTGCTTGAAAGACGACAATAGCTTTCGCCAACCCGTCAGAGTTGCCTTTATCTCGGATTTCACGTTCTTCGATGTGAGGCACAAGACCACATTCCCGAAGCAGCAGCATCCCCTGGGGAGTCAATGTCAGTCGTCTCGCATCGCTTTCAGTGTTGAAAACTGCTGAAGCTGTATCGCTGTCCAGGTCGACGACAAACCCGCCCAAGCCAGCATAATAGCCATGCAACATGGTCCAATTCCGACCCTTCTCATCTGCAGTGTAGATGTTATTGTGATCACTGGTTGAAAGCGACCTGACCTTCTCCAAGCCTTCCTGCGGTTGACTCTTACATCGGTCACAAACTGTTTCGGTCTTCATGGCATTGAGTAAGGATTTGGCAGCCGCATAGTTCTTGTAGGCGGAGAACATAACTCCTTCGGGTGCAAAGACGCCGAAGCCTACCCAGACAGCATTTCTGAACCACTTTCTTGCCTTGCTATCTGTGACAGCTGGGATGTTCAGGTGCAGGGCAGACCATACACAGAGGCCCATGGTTAGGACACATGAGAAGACAATATCGTAGGTGCTGCGGTAGTTCGGTCCATAAACCCATCCGACCGTCGCTCGAGTTGTATTCAGAGGTGTGTCATCTTGGGCTTGAACAAAGTCGAGACATTGCACCAACACCACCAGGCTGATCTGTGAAGCTGTCAGTACCATCTAGTCAACAAATGCAAGTGGACGACCGATCAGGCTGACGGGTGATGTGCGCCTGTATGCATTTCAAAGCCTCCATGGCAGGATCATATATGCTTCGAACAGACATCGGGTGCCTGGTAGCAAGCAGATAGCCGATATAGAACAGTCGAACTGCTACAGCACACCTGCAGCTTGAAGCAGACCCGACCACAAAGGGCCGTCGATCTGCACGCCTTCATCACATTCCAGGCTAATGAGCTGTCTTTTGCTGTTCGTGTCAGAGATCTCAAGCTATAACCGGTGTGGACGAATGGCTGGTTTGGGTCTATTTGTTATCGTGCATAAGCTCTCTTAAGCGTTGCATCGTCAGGGTAGAGCGAGCTGTTAGCCTCGTGCCGAGACCGCTGGCGAAACACGATCGCTATGTAACCTGGTCCTTCATCTTTCACAGCCACTTGCTTTTGTTACAGTAAGGTTTATACTCAGCCCCAGCATTACCAGTACTGTCTCATCTCATATCTCTGATCTGGACGTTTTCTTGCACATTCTTCCAGGGCAATAGAAGAAGTCGATTTTGAAACAGCTGTAAAAGAGTCTTGTGCCAGACCACGCCAAGGGTGCGGGGTGCGTTAGGCGAGTGTTGGGGTCCAGGTTCATCAGTTTCCGGCAGTCGAGCAGTCCAATCGCACCTCTGTTAGCCCCAAAGCACATTATGAGTCGTCGTCGCGAGGTGCGAGACCGCGAGGTCGCCGACGAGCAGAAGGTCATGGGTGAATATGTATGTTGTTTATCGACACGACTTATAGCATGCCCGTAGAGCTGATAACATTGGACAGCCTCCAACCACTGGTCGACCTCGAGGTCTACTCACCTGGGATCAGATCCGTAAGGTTGACATTGCAATGTGAAAACGGTTACTAACACGCTTCAGCAAACTGGATGAGAGACAACGAACATATACTGAAATACTATAGGCAACCAAGCGGTTCATTTAAGCGATGTTTCGCCAGCATACTAGGTTTGCACAATGAAACAATCAACATCCACTCCCATCTAATAGGCAGCCTTTTGTTCTTCAGCCTTCCAGCATGGACATACAACGTTGTCTTTAAGGAATACCCTAGTACGAATTACTATGACATGGCAGTCTTCTCGACCTTCTACTTTGGCGTAGCAATTTGTTTCCTGCTCTCATCAACCTTCCATGTCATGAACTGCCATAGCCAAAGGATTAATGTGTTCGGAAACCAGCTTGACTATTTGGGAATTGTGCTGTTAATGTGGGGCGCAACCATTCCAAGCGTATACTATGGCTTTCATGACATTGTCAAATGGCGAAACATCTACTGGACCATCGTGAGTGTGCTGGGGGGATTGTGTTGTGCAGCAAGTGTATATCCGAAATTCAGAACTCCAGCATGGCGACCTTATAGGTCTGCAATGTACGCTTGCCTAGGTCTATCGGGCTTGGTTTTTATGACGCACTGTGTTGTTATGTATGGCTTTGCCGAAGCAAATCGAAGGATGAGCTTGGACTGGATGGGCCTGATGGGACTGTTCAACATGCTCGGGGCAGTGGCATACGGTGCGCGCATACCTGAAAAGCTGAGTCCTGGCAGATTTGATCTTTACGGGTCGAGTCACCAGATTCTGCACGTTGCCGTCATATTTGCAGGAATCGCTCATATGTTTGGTGTCTTGCGCGCTTTTCGATATTATCACAATACCTTTCCAGCGTTATTCCGATCATAATCACTGAGATCTGGAGGTAGGATAAGTGAGGTTGTTACAAATCCTGATAGAGGCAGCTTTCAGCACGACGACGTGCGACACGCAAGCGGCTGTCAAGAAAGGATTGGGAACACAAGCTAGAGTCAAAGATATGTAGGACCAAATCCTGATTTTGGCCCTCTGTGTCACCAGATCTGACCTCGCTGGTTTTCAGCAAACACGGTGGTTGCTACAGCAGACACAATCTCTTCTTCCATGCACCACAAAGCACGATAAAGAGCATCCCCTCCACTATGAGCTCAAGCGATGATAATGACGATGACTTCTTCAACGACGTACTTGACGATGACGAGTCTTCCATTGCCGACGGACGTGAAGCCACTTGCAACAATGAACATAGGAAGAAGCACAGCTCTCACTGCTGCTGCTGCTGCCATCAACATGGAGCGGCCGTCGCCTCCGGGTCCAACGAAGGAGCCAGTGACAGAGCACTTGGTCATCGCGAGGTACCGAAGACTTGTAGCGGAGCAAAACCAATTCCAGGAGAGAGACGCAACACAAGCTTGCCTGGTTGGTTCATCGATCAAGCCAGTCGATACTGGGGACATGTCCTTTGCGGCGACGATCTAGAGGCGCAATCTGGGCCTTACGGACAAAATCACTTGGCAAAAGCACGCATCCACAGCAAAGCTGACAGTAGCCATAGGTCAACTCGACCACGAGAAAGCAGGGCTACGAGATCTTTGCAGAGCGCAGAGCCTCCACCATATCGATATAGTCTTGAGCCAGACCCTACTTGCCAGAGCGCGCCAGCAGCACAGAGGCAGTCGAATACTTCCCACGGCAACATTGCACACTTCAGACAGTATGGTACAACCCAGTATCGTTGTGGCTATCGCAGTCTCGGTGATGCAACAGAGGTTGAACCTAGTCCATGGGTGATTATTGTCTTCGTCATGTTTGGGCTGGCTTTAGCGACAATCTTTTTTGTTGCAGGTTCTGGTCGTCAAGTCGTCGATTTCGCAGAATGAGCGTCCACAGAACCATTAGACAACAACGAGGGACGCTTATGCAAAGTATGTAAAGGAGTCATCTCATCAAGATGAATATTAGAATTAAGAAAGACTCTACGCAACCTGAACTTATATTAAGTAGATTATATGCATCAGCATGATCGTGCAAACATTGCTTTTTGCCGCTTCAGTGGTGCAGCCGCTTCGACGCCAACAATGCAACAAATATCTCAAACCTCAAACTCCTCCACTATGATACAACCTGGATGCGACAAACAAGGGAGATATCTTCGACCCATCTTGAGTGGTTTCGCATTGTATCGTCGCCGATGTCGTTGTGTGTATTCCTCCACTGTATTCGCTTTCTAGGCGATTGTCGTTGGTGAAATGACTTCTTCCGGGGCCTCTTGTGCACTTTCTTGCAGCGCTACTTTCAAAGCAGAGTCCGGCATATCGCGACTCGCATTCTGCAGGTCCACACGAGATTGTGTCGGGCTGATCGAGTTTGTGCTGTAGTCAAATGACATGGTGTGATGATGAGATGCCGTGGTCTTCTCGTCCACCTCTTCTATTTCGTAGGTTTCCTCGTTCGAGTATGTGTTTCTTTCGGATGCCGCCTCACCCTCGAGCACGATGGGATTGAATCGAGTAGGACTCTTGTGGCCTGTCGCAGTCATTCCTGGGTGGGCAGCAATTACTAAACCTTCGTCTCCAAGCTGATTGTCTTCTGCTGTTGTGACCTCAAAATGTGGCTCTCGGAGGATAGGTTTGGAAGGGCCCTTATTCCTTGTTGGATGGACCTGCATCGCTCTCATAGCAGCCTCCATGACTTGCTCCGCACTCTTGCTCTCCGGCATCTCGCGTTTGGGAGGTGTTTTCGCGTGCGACATGAAGTCCTCGGAGCCGGACATGATGAGGCTTTGTCGTCGCTGTAGCTCGTCGAGCTTGATGATCGGGTTCTGTTGGCCACAATGTTGGCATGTGAGATGTAAAACGCCTTGAATATCACGCAAAATTGGATTGGGATGATGAGGGAAGTACTGGGTTATGAATTGACGTACCCATTCTTCTTGCCTTGGAACTCCCTGTGCAACTGGCAACTCAGCCTTTCGCTCTTCTGACACACCAAAATAGTTGGATCTACTAGTACGAATGGGGGCAGGGGTTACGGGCAAGCTAGGACGTTCAACCTCTGTAGGAAAATCAGTAAGTTTGAGACTAATGCGCCGTTGTTTAGCAGGAAGAGGTTCTGCTCCTGGCGTCGATGGTTGCGAAGTATGCACAACTTGTACCGGGACTCTGCGAGGTTTGTTGAAGCTCTCAACGAAGCGCGCAATTTCTGGATCCTCATCCCATTTGTTCGTTTGCTGTGCAAAGGCATCCCATGGATTATCCGGTGGCTTTGGTGTTGTCGCTTCAGACAATCCGAACACGAGATCCTTCGTGTCCTCAATTGTGGCTCGACGATTAGGTGGAGAAGATTGTGGCACGTATTCTGGTGCAAAATAACGTGTTGGCTTTGGAGCTCTTGCTTCCCAGGGGAATACATGTCGTGATGGCGAAGTTTGTCTCGCAGGTTGCTCAAATGCTTCCGTAATTGCACGTGTTAGGGATTCGCGTCTCTGCTTTTCATGTGTTCCAGCGGCTGAGATAGCCGGCGCATGAGATGTACTGCCAGCGCTCTGTATTGCTTCAGGTTCCGCTGGTGGTGGTGGTGACGGTTCACGCGATCTCGGAAACACTCTTGTGGCTTTTGGTATAGGTCGCTCCTCCCATGGAAAAATTGCTTTCGGTGGGGCAGATGGCGCAGGTTTTGTTTGTGGTAGATCATACCACATATCTTTCGGTGGTTCCGGGTACTGGGTCGGTGGCTCGAATAGCTGTTTGCTCGCAGACATTTCGTATTGTTGTGCGGGAAAATTGGCGGCTTCTGGCTTTGAATTTGTAGGTGGCGGCTGAATTGCAGGTTGCCAGTCAGTATGTGGCGCCGAAAAGCGCCGTTGTTCAATCGTAGAGGTTGGATGAACTTCGTGTCTGTCTATTCTCTCATCGAGCATAGGCTGGTCCGTGAACGGTCGCTCCATTGCTGCTTGGTTTTCGTGCGGCGCGGAGACATGAATGCCTGGTACTGATTCAGGATGTGGTTGTGTTATCTGGTAGCCATGGCTATTTCTTCTGTCATGAGGCTGACCGCTAGGTTGTGAAGGTATGTATGTCGTCTCTTCGCCACGGACGTAATCCTGGACTTTCTTTTGAGGGTATGCAGATTGGTTGTAGTTTACCGGAGCAGGTTTGCGATAGTGTCTGTCGTAGACAGCCCACCACCTGGCCAGGAGCTCGCCGTAGACGCCGTGATCTCCAGCGAAATCTCTTCCTTTTTGCCATGGCTTTTCAGCACCAATGAAGTGTATGATATTGATGCTGCTGTGGAAGTGCTTGTATGCTGGCACGTACTGGTAATTTGCATTTGGCGTGCAGTTGTAAATGAAGCTCAAGCGTTCCCAATCGGTGAAGTGCATGTTCAGCAGGCCTTGATCTGCACCATCGAAACTGATGCCTCTTCGTGCCAGCGCAAGCAAAGAATAGTAGTCGCCCATGTTTGGGTTGAGAACCATCAGACCAGAATTGAAGCAGTCTGGCCAGCCAACATCTGGTACGGCAGCGAAATCAGTGTCCATGGTGAGCAACTCATTAGGCGCTCGAAGAACGACCATATCTGCATCGAGATAGACCATCCGCTTGTATTGGGTGAGTTTCCATAGCTCAATCTTTGTGAAGGTAGATATCAAATCAGGTCGATTCATAAGGTAAAGATTCGCAGGCTGCTGGTTCGTGATCTGGTCAACAGGGACAATCTCGTCATACACTGTCTGCTTCATAGTCAGCCTAGCTCTTACAAATTTATTGCTTCGTTCCAGACCTGCAGCTCTTCTATCGACTCTTTCGAAAGTCTGCTCAGTAACACACATGCGACTAACTTAGTTCTTGCTCCTCGATCGCGTAGGGAATGGCCGAGTACCATGGCACCTTGTCAAAGTGAGCACCTCATCATTTCCATTACTACTAGAACGAACCTGGTAAATAGTTGTCGGTCATGACGAGCTAAGTTGAGATTAATATGATGCCGACATTATCACATGGTAGGACCCTACCGTGGCATAGACGGCGTATGAGCCATCCTGACGAAACGCCATATCGAGCTTTGCACCCAGCTACCGCAGAACGAGAAGCTGTTTATCGAGTTCCAGACATGCATCTGATATTGAGCTTGTCAAACAGATTTTAATGAAGCAATTGTGAGGACCTGGATAGTTGCGGCAGTTTGCAATAAACGTGGCTCCGTCAGTTCTCGTCCCAGACGTCCTCGCGAATCAGCAAAGTGGGAAATAATTATCAATGAAGCTCATCGTCGGTTGTTGCACCTCGAGAGTGCAATTCTTTGCCAGCAGCACTCGCTCAGCGCGCTGTTCCCCCGCAAGCAAGCTGGGATCACGACCTAAACTTTAGCTGTGGTGGAGCCTACGCACGTCAGGTTGCAGCTCGTCAGTTGCGAGTCGTTCTAACAGCGCCTGCAATTGGTAGACGATGAATCTCTGCAGAGTCCAGTTGAGCTGCAGCTGTCCTTGTGATACTTCTCCAGAATGAGATCGTCCACGATCATGTGGGATGATCAATGCGACATATTGTTATTTCAGTGCACAAGCTCAAGCGACGATTGAGATTTGCCATGTGCGTTACTTTGAATGCGATGGAAATGTCGCAAACATAGGCTGGTGGATTACTTCCTTGTACCTTTGCCTCACAACAAAATTAGCTGACCCAACCAAATGCTATACCAAAAATCTAACTACAATTTTAGATAACGTTCTCGTGATGCAAGATCCATGAATTGTTCCACCAGCTCGTGTTCAAGCTTTGGAGTGATTCGGAGGCGCTAACCAGACATATCTGCAAGCTGCCGATTGGCTACGCTCCAGATATTGAGTAACACTTGCTCAAGCACAGCTCAAGATTCAAGCTACACGATACGGTGAACGCAGCAGACGGCTATCACATGAATCAGGTTATGCCATGACCTCAACTCAACAGTTCCTACTCTATCAAAACAGAATTCTCACAAATGAAGTGAATGCGTTTCATATTTGCGCTATGATCCACCGGCGGAGATTACGCCGCTGAAGAGACCGTTGACTACCATGTGCTGAGCATATGTCCACGCCATAGTGTACAAGTATTTTGGTGAGAAGACTGTCCATACAAACAGGTGCTCGCGAAGCACGAGGCAAGCAAGCATCATGACCGCGGCATGTACAGCCATGAAGTGACTCAGAATGCTGAACCACTGTTCCCACGACATCTTGATACGATCAAACACTATGTTTGTTGTTAAGACACAGCTTGTCGCCGACGCCCACCAGATCGGTCCTGCCCAGTTGCCGACGAAGGTGAGCACACCAACCATGAGAACGTTGTAGCTTCTAACACCGTTGTATGCGTTGGATAAGTCAACCGAAGATATCGCATTCGTGCCACCAAACGCAAAAAAGCTTGAATACTGCATCATCAGCATAGTGAGTATGGCCTCGTACGAACGCAGTCGCCTGCCTTTCTGCAAGGACCTCAATTGCATCTGGAAGAGCAGAAAGAGGGGGATATTCACCGTTCGTGTTTGCGTCATCAGAAACAGTGTCAGAATGTCGTGCATTCGTTCCAAGAAGGCAAAGAAGCGTTCCCGAGATGACCAGGGTGCTTCGGAATACAGTGCCAACGCCAACAAATTTCCGAGCCCTAAGAAGACAACTCTAGCAAGATCCTGAAGAGGATAGCGCTTTGCGAAGTTCAACACAGGATCGAGAAAGCCCATGCCTCGCATCAACTCAGGCGCTTCAGCAATCGTAAAAGCCAGCTTGAACACTAGTCCGCTCGCCGTTACGAGAACGCATAGAAGTCCAATCTGTCCGAATCCCAGCTCTATCAGCCTGTTGCGTAAACGTCTCTGTATGGCAGCGTAAGCGAAGAAGACCAGCAACCAAAGGAACCAAGGTGATTTTGTGAAAACCTCTTTCACAATGTCGGCTTCGCCAGAATATTTCTGACCAGTCTGGTTCAGTCTGCGCATTAGGCCGAACAATACGCAAACTCCAATGTTTCTGACGAGCTGTGCGGACGTCGTAGACGAGACCCGTTGCTGCATCACTGCCAGCAGGACGAGCCAAGCGCTGCTGATCCAGTACCAGAATTGATGCTCTTCTTCAACATAGCTGCTCGCGAACATCGTAGCCGCATAACTCACCTCCGTGAAAAGAAAAGCATAAGTTGTGAATGTTAGACCATTAGCATCCGAGCTGAATAAGACCATCGGAGGAATGCAGCACAGAACTGCTAGCACTATGCCGACAAGCATTGATCTTGTGTCGTACTTGCTGGCAGTGCCGCTCAACTGCTTCTGCGCCTCTCTGAGGAAAGAGTTAATCAATGGTGTGCCATCTCGAATGAAGAGGTGTTGATCATTGACAAAGGTTTGATGCATTTCTGTGATTGATAACCACTTGCAAGCCAACTGTCGCTTCTCGTCTAGTGCGCCTTTGTTTGTGCATAGGCTAAGGTCAACATCGAAAGCTTCAGGGTAAGTTGCGTAGGCAACCTGCTTAATCTGCTCGGCATTGCGATACAGGAGGCCGTACTTCTCCTTCTTATCGTTCCACATCGAGAGAAAATTCGGTATCAGTACACCAAGGTTATTCTTTGGGATAGGAAAACCAAGAAGTGCTGCGAGTGTAGGCACAATATCCGCCTGGTCAACCTTGTCATAGAACTTATAGTCGTCGGATCCGAAGACCGGGCACTCCTGCCCAGCAAAGTGATCTTTGAATCTTGGCGAAATAAATGTCAAAGCTGTCGATACTTCACCAGCTGAGTTTGCGCCGTGATTACCGCCTTCGTTCATACCATGATCGCCTAATAGCACAAGCAAAGCAGACCGAAGGTGGACTTCGGTTTCAAGAGCTGTATAGATCTGGCGCACTATGCCATCCATTTCTTGTTGTTTAGCAGGCATATCCGGGCCTCTAGGTCCGGTTTTGTGCCCGATGTGGTCCAAACCGAGATAGTGCATAATCATACCGGACCAATCGTCCATCTTGAGCTCATCTGGAACATGTCTGGTGACGTTCTGATCAACCTCGAAAAAATCAGACACAAAAAAGCTGGTGGTACCATCAGCTCGCTCGAAGAAGCCAGGGAATAGTCTCAACCACGTATCGTCGCCGTACATGACCAATTTTCCACCCTTTTTCACTCGCATTTGAGCGAGCCAGGAATCCTGAATCGCTAAAGTAGAAGAAGTATCGGATTCAGCAAAATTCAATACAAGATCCAGAAAGCTTGGTACCGAACCTGTCGTGATGGATTTGACTCGGGGCATCGTTATTGTTGGTGGACTTGCATGACCCGTAAAGGGAACAGCAGCGCCATTGCGAACGAGCTCCTGCGTGAAGAGGAAGTTGGATGCATTGCTGTAGACAAAATCACTTCTCAGAGCATCAACGACCATGAAAATGACCTTGTCGAAAGGCGCATTTGGCTGCTCTGTCAAATCGTCCGACCATTTTGCGAGTCCTGGCAGCACAGCTTTATGCGGGAAGAAGCCTTTTGCGAAGACGATAATGGCTGTTCCAAGTATAAGATTCTGAAGGATCACAAAGAGCTTCTTATACGTTCTGGAAGTGGTTGACATTTTTCCTTCAAACGAGCCGACCAATGAACTGTGTAGCCTTGAGAACTTGATTCAATCAGTGCCATCCTGTCACTCGCGCACGCATGCTTCAAGACATCGTAGTGTTCATATATTGACTGAAGCGAGTTGTTTGACTATAGGCATTGCTAGATTGCACTACTGGTGCTCTGCTCGATCGAATCTAGCGTGCTTGGTTACAAGTTTGACCGTATTACAAACTAGCACTATGTCGATCTACATGGCCAGGCTCAAACGCGTCGAACCCTCAACGATGAGACATCATGTGAGGTTGAAATCTTGATTGATACTTGTGTGACTATGGGTTGCGCGGTAACAGCAGGATCTGACGCGTCCACAAACCTTTCGTACCCCGAAGACTGAGCTCAAGCGACAAATATGTCCGCTTTCTCAATACATCCGTTGAACCAATTCAACAAAGTCAATGCTGCTGTGAAAAGACCACGCGAGATCGCGTATTTCTCTTTCGACGATGAACATAGATACCGGCAGGATGACTCATCCTTACGGTACTACTATGCACCATCACTTCCGGCTGATCTCAATAAGGGCTTCAATACATTTCGAAGCCTTGATGATGGCGAGGACGATCACTTGGACGGCTTACTCAAAGCCTTGTTGCACCATGAAGGAGTGAAGAGAGCAAAGCTCGATGTAGACTTCGTCACGTGGCGTGGAATGATGACCAAAATTATGATAGTGCCATACTCCCATCTCGACAGCTGGGAAATGAATGCAACCAAATTTCAAGACACGATTTTCATTGAAGAGAATCACCAGACAAAGCTAGACAGTCGAAAAGAGCAGTATCAACAAACGCCTGTTCGTGGAGCTATGTCCCAGGATTTGATGAGCTACTGGGGCTATAAATTCGAAACTTTGTCTCTACTAGATCAGCATTGGTGCTACACCGGAAGAAGGGAAATCGAGGAACGAGAGGAGGCACGAGTGAGTAATTATGCGCAGTATTGCTCGATCGTTCGCACCGGCTTCGGTGGGTCTAAAGTCATCCTTGGTGGAGAAGTCGATGCAGTACAGGATGTCAAACCATCCGAACAGGGAGCTCCTATCAATTGGGTTGAACTCAAGACCACTGCGGAACTTGTCAATGAGAAGGAGCAGACTAAGTACGAGCGCAAACTGTTGAAATTCTGGGCTCAGTCTTTCCTTCTTGGCGTACCGAAAATCGTTGTTGGGTTTCGCGACCAGCAAGGCTGGGTTCAGAGGCTGGAAGAGCTCGACACGCAGACTATACCTGATCACATGGCTAGGACAAATAGACGTCTCTGGGATGGCCAGACCTGCATCAATTTTGCAAGTATGCTTCTCGGTTGGTTAAAGCACACAATTAATACCGAAGGTGTCTGGCGCATACGAAAGCTAGCGAAATCACCTGAGATCGAGCTCTTCAGGATCGAGGCGACGGGCACCGGCAGCATTCTATCAGACTCGTTCATCGAATGGCGGACTTCCGTCCTGCCGAGCATTAGTGCTCCGAGCAATGGACATACTGAAGTAAGCCAGACGCAATCATCAGAAGCTCAGCTCGGGCAGACAGAGCCGCCTTGACCAAGCTGGATCAGCAGCATGGGTCGAATTATTGTTAGCGATTCATACCTATACGCCAGCTAGGCTACAGATACAAGAATTGCAGTATGCGATAGGGTCAAGATATGTTATGCTCGTCTGCTATTGATTACGATGTTTTTGCAGAGCATCTCAGAGAATTGATTAGACCCGCGAGCCAACGCGTTTGATGCTTGTTTCCTGTGGAAACTCGGTGAACAGAAACGCTGTGGACGCAGAGCCATATCAATTTTGCGCAGTCACCGATCAGCCGTTCATGGGTTTCGCAAGTACTATCACTCATGAAACGTGATCCTGATTGGCAATACAAGTCTGAGCTCGACGGCATCTGTGGCCCTGCCAATCGTGACGACGAACAGCTGGAGGCTCGATTGGGAACAGCCAGGTTCACACAAAGCGTATAAAACACTTGCAGGCGGCTTAGTCATGTCTTCTGGGCGTCTCACAGGTCTCTAATACTTAAAGGAAGCAGAACGCAAGACGGGCCAACCTCCATTTGCCTTAGTTGCAGTTGCGACAGTGTGAGTAGACCTAAGCTTTCTGATTGAAACCTTTGGGAGCAGCATAACCGACTGGATCGATGCTTCTGACATCGTTGCCACCGCCACACTGGCATTCTCAAACATACCTAGGTACTCATTCGAATCAGTCCTCGATTCTTGGACATAGGTGGAAGTATGCTAAGCATATTGCTAAGGCGGCTCTAACAATCGATGCTGTTCGCATTGCAGCTGATGCTTTGCGAGATATTGGTCACGCTTGGCCCTTTTCCTGATACCGTCCATAACTTTCTGGTGCTTCCTGCTTTTTAAGTGGGTGAGCCACTCTTCGTTGCTCATAAGGGTGATCTTACAAGATTCACAGATATGTGCCTTGCGCTCTGATGCGGTATCGCCCATCTTTGCAAATGTCTGGCCTGCAAGCTCTGATAAGCTGGAGTTTTGAGGCAGGCCTGCACCTCGGAGGAAACAGGCGACGATGTCCGAGCTAGGAGAAAGAATCTTCTCATCCCAAGCACTTACATCTGTGCAATCAAGCACGAAAAGCTTATCAATCATGTTTGTAGTCTTTAGTGTTTTTGCAAGTCGGCCACGAAGCCAATGCTCCTGCACATTCGCATACCGTCTCGTTGCTGCCTTGATTGCGTCCACGCCCTCGGCTAAAGCTTTCGAGACTTCCTCATCGTTCCTGTTGTCAGTTCTATGTGTTCGCTCCTCTGACAAGTCCAGCCAACTCCGCAGCTCTTTGTAACCGATTGAGACCCAGATTCCTTTTGTTTGGTCTAGCGCAACGCCCTTGTGCTTAGCATCGCACTCGAGCTGGCGCATCATGTTGACTTCTTGCAATAACCCTTGTTGTAGCATCGTGTCTACACGAGCATTCAACCTTTGACGCAATACATCCTTCTCGGCAGTCAGCCAGAATAATAATGGATTATATCTCACAAGCGATGTACCAGATACGCTCGAATTCTTTTTACGTGCCTCTTGCTCAGCGTAGACATCAGATGACTTCTTACCAGTATTATGCCATATCTCTAAAGCTCGCTGAACCTTTCTCCGCTCATTTGGGTGCCATGTCTGAGCTGTTGACGGGTCAATGTCAACGAGCCGCCGGTAAAGCTGTTCATTGGTGCCTTCTAGAAGTGACAGGTCGTGCTTTCGTCCATTCTCGCCATTGCCTACCTCAGATTCTTCTGCCTCACTCCTACTCTTACTGTCCGTCTCAGTGACCAGCGTCTCCTGGAATAGCAAGCTATAAACATAATAGCTTGTCCCTCCAACAACAATAGGCACTTTTCCTCGTGCTCGAATGTCTTCAACTGTTTTGGATGTTTCCCTAACAAAATTATGCACTGTCCATGGCTTGTCGTGAAGCTCGATGATATCAAGCAAGTGGTGCTTGACACCGTGTCTTTCGATCTCAGGTATCTTGTTTGTCACTATAGGAAGACCACGATAAATTTGCATGGCATCGGCATTGATGATCTCGCCATTGTGTCTTCTAGCGAGGTCAACAGCAAGCTTTGATTTGCCCGTCCCTGTTGCACCAAGGATCACTATCAGCGGTTCAGCCGGAAAGTCTCTAGCCATATTTTTCAAGAGTTGGCGGAAGGAATCTGCGAGAAAACGCAGCATCGATCGACCAAGGCCTAGGCATTGCGCTCACCTCGTTAGCCAAAATCGTCGTTGACTGACTGGTACAGAGAGTGATTACTATTTAGTTATTCAACAACGTCGACAAAAGGTCGCCGTGCGCGAGGAATAATTGCCGGTGGATCTGGTTGTCTGCTAACTTATAGTCTGGATCTTAGTGGCTGGCTGGGTAGGATAAAGGCTATGAGTCAATCGTTTCAGGGGATAGAATACTAAGCCATGTCGGCCACTTTGCTTATGGGCATATCTGTCGTTTATCAAGGCTCAATAAACTGTCAACATCTTCTTCACCTTGTCTTGCTGGGTCGTAGCAGAAACAAAGCAACAATTCTCACTATAAGTCAAAACATACACCGTGACTCGATGCAGGTCCCATCGACGTCAAAACGTTCCACCATTCCAATTAAATTCCCGTACAGCTTCCTTCTCCGTCTCTATGACCTTCTTCAGCCTCAGCATGCATGCACAATCGTTCTCATCCTCCTTTCCTAGCTTTCCAGCGTCGTCCTGGAGCTTAACATACGCGCAACCCTGACAATCTCCGCCTGCGTGCTTCTGCATCTTCAGATCGTACAGAATAGAGTCTGCTTGGTTTAGGTGGACAAGCTTGATCTCTGAATTACTCTGCGCCACGAAGGGCATGTTGATCGCAATGGCTGCGTGTACTAATGCATGTAGTAGCGGGTCGTCACCGAGCTCAGCGTGACTGAGTAGGTCGAATAAGAGGTTCAAGCCCGAGCGAAGGTCGACAGAGATACGATCATCTTCAATGTAAGCAGGTCTTGAGAGGTCTGTAAGTGCTGCTGAGAAGATTTGACGAAGGGTGTCCGGGCTGAGTGACTTGGCTTGAATCGGTAGTGAAACAGACTTGGGCGAGTCGATGAGTTCTTCGCTTGAGGCGCTGTTGGAAGGGCGAGCGTTGACAGACAGTGTTTCAGGAGTAGCTGCCATGTCGAACGTACTGATACTTTAAATGAACGTTACAGCGTCGATGAACTTCTTGCGTCCTGAATATTCTTGGTTATTAGCAAGCGGACTTCAGAGCCAACAAACAACACGTCACCTAGACAGAGTGAAGGTGGAACAAGGATTATGTTCAGAAACTTATATCATTTCAACTCGTGTAAGTTTGACTTATTTAGGTGCAATGTAGTAATATACCTAAATTCCAGATTCTGCGACAAACTGTTCGATTTCTGACATCTATAAATTTTGCTTGCTTCCATACAACGCATGATCATCAGTAAAGACATACTTTAAAACATTTTTGTGCTTTTTCAGATTAGCTTTAGCCTCTTCGCCACACAAACACTGCACAACACAAAGGTCACAATTACCCCAATGATACTTCCAAACCACGCATATCCAGGCACATCCATTCCAGGCACGTGAACGTTCATGCCGAACAGACCGGTGATAAGGTTTAGCGGCACAAGAATTGTGGCCACGACTGTAATCTTCGCCAGGGCCTTGTTCGTGCTGTTCCCCTTGAGCAAATGGTCGACAGACAATTGAGCCAGGTAGTTCGCATGCGAACGGCTGAGCATTTTTTCGACGTGCCCCAGATTGGACATCATGGTAACAACGTGGTCCTGTATATCGCCAAGATACAAACCAATGTCACCGCGGGGCGTAATGTCGTACTGCTCGTTGCATCGCTTAGCAAAGCCCTTGATGACATCTGCTTTGCCACCAAGGAGGCGCATCATGTTCAGGACACGCTTTCGTGCTTCGCCAATCTGTCGCAGGAGTGCAGCAAAGTCGTCCTCCCGAGCAATGAACACCTGATCCTCAATGTCTTCTGATTCTTGCTCAGCACCGTGAATGATTGGTGCAAAGGAGTCAACAATATCGTCGATGAGGGCATAGCAGATATAGTCAGGTCCCAACGATACGAAGTCACCTACCTTGCTGATTCGACGTCGGACGTTCTTAGCGTGTGGATTCGGCGTGTAGCTAAAAGACAGCACACCGTCGGAAGTGACGATTATATAGAGGTGAATTGGCTCAAGAAAGTCCTCAGATAGCTTGTTCATGTTGAATGAGCGGAAACATACAAAGTAGTAGTCTCGAAACAGCTCGACCTTTTCTCGAGGCTCTTGGGTCTCGATATCTTCCTTAGTAAGTCTGTGAACCTGGAAGGCAGAAGCCAGTACATCGAGTTCGGCTTGCGTTGGGTTCACGACATCCAGCCACCAGACACCACCTTCGGGGCCAACATCAAAGAGCTCGGCGAATTTTGTACCATCAGCGACATAATCAGCCAACGTCTTGGCATACTTCGGCTTCTGCACATCAGTTGAGAAGAACGTGAACCGTTCTGGGAGTGGCGTCGCGCTGACCGAAGGATGCTTGGAAGTGTCCGATGTCATGCCAGAAGATACAGACTTGAGTGGTTTCTCGTAGAACGTCTCACCGTTCAGTGCGGCATTGTTGACGTTCTCTGAGATGGCAGCTCGTCTCTGATCATGGAAGACCTTCTTATCGCTTTCTGCACCAGCACTTCGTGTGGCAAGGTCCAATGGAATCTTGCCCTGTTTGCACAGCGCAACAAACTCTTCCAGCTCTTCAAAGTCAATCTTGTATGTTTTCCCGGGTTCATCATCTATGACAAAACCAGCGTTCCGTTCGCCATCTTCGAAGGTGCCAACCCGAGATTGAAGCGCAGCTGGAATGCTGATGTTGCTCAGTGTTGGTCGTCGAGTTTCGGTATGAGAAGGAGCGACTCTGTTTCCTCGCTGGAACTCGAGAGACTCTGGTAGACTTCCCACCGTATTTGCTCGCTGTCTGCGACGAGGCTCGGCAAAAGCTTCAACGGAATTTGCTGGTGATGTCGATCTGGAGGACGAGGTGTCCCGGGAATGGTCTTGCTGCCTGATGCCTCGCGGTCGTGCTGCCCTGCCGGCAGTGTCTCTGCGAGACGAACGTCGACGGAGGGGAGAGACGATTTCAGAACCAGCCTCGCTGCCATCACTAATAGCCAGTTCGTTCTCGAAATCTCGGGCAATACTGAAATGGCCTGGGCTGCTTATGTTGACGTTGCGCAGGCTTTCGTTGACATGGAGCAGATCTTGTGGACTCATGACACTTGGTCGAGGAGTAGCTTCGTGCAGTTCCAGCGTGGGGATGTCCAATGGCAGTGGCGATGTACTGCTGGGGTGAACAGGAGCTGCGGCGGCTCGTCTTGGACGATGATCGTCTAGTTCGGGGGCTGGAGTGCTGAAGCGTGTATTGAGCTGGTCAACCCCGGGGGTACCGTCTGACGACATCGTGCTGGCAGTGCTCAGACCGTTCTTGACTATGCTGCGCTCGACCACGCCTGAAGCGCAGGCTACTGGTCGCTTTGATTAACCCAGGTTGAAGTCTGCTATATAATTGTCTTTGTTCCAATTCGACCTTAGCCGATCGATTTGATCATGAATGACTGGACACAGGGAGAGTAGTCCAATTATGGTGGTCGAGTCGTGCCAGCGAATACCAGGAGCGCAGTTCCCAAAAGAGGACGGATTGGGACGGAGACGATTGAGAATGAGGAAGCCAACTTGGCTGAGTGACTACTTAAAGGATCGTTATCGAGAGCCAGCGTGATAGGTATTGACGACGTAGAAAGACCTGGGCAGTCTTCCTACACAAAGAAACTTGAACTGGTAAGTAGTCGATGTGGTCGTTGTAGATCGTTCAGAGTAACGATTGCAAGTTTATGGCAGATGAAGGGCAGGAAAATAGCAGTATATATTCTGATGAGTGATATATCGACTTGAAAGTGATAGGAAGAAGAAAAGGTTGGAGTGGCAGCTGAAGAGAATTCTACGTCAAAACTTTCATCCTGCCGTCGTCTGACCCAGCGTTGGAGACGGCGATGACATAGAATTTCGTCCTCCTTTGCGCCCAATTAGCATGTTTCTAGGGAGCAAGCGGGAGCCGATTGGTGGTTCAATTGCGCTATTTTCGCACCCGCAACCATGCCTGCCCAGTAGTGACTCGCAGGGGATCGGATCGAGCTTGCATTTCTTTAGCAAATCGTTCTAGCCTGGACCTTTGGCACAACGTTTCAAGACATACGTGTTCCCTTGTCCATAGCACGGTATTGTTTAGAATCGTTTTTCAGCTCAATATCGCTGCCCCTGTCTATCTGAATCAAGCACCCTCTTCTGAACAACATGGACGCCTTGCAGAAGAAAGTGCAGGATGTAGTCGAGGGTCAGATCGTGAGTCGAACCGAATTGGTGCAAGGCTACTACTCTATCATGGACACTAATGGTGGCAGGACTTTCAAGGTCAAAGATTGACTGAGTTGATTTCTACGATAATGCTAATAGTCACATCGGTTCGTTCAGTGATTGCGCATTAAGGTCGTTGGTTGCTGATTCCGAGCAGGCTGTCGCACTGCTTATTGGCTTCATACAGAAGGACATTCATTTGACGATGTGGATCACACTGGCAGGCACTTTGGTCACACTACTAGTTGTCGTCCCGCCTTGGCCATCATTCAACAGGAATCCTCAGCCTTGGTTGGGTTCGCGTACGAAAGTTTCACATGGTGGACATGTTCAAGGGATGAAAGTGTCCTAGTATTTGATGCATTCATAGAGGAATTTCTATCACCGGTTCTTGCAGTCATGTGCTCGAAGCACGTTCTCAGACCAATATCTTCTAGCCATCCCTCATCTTCCTCGCCGCCGCGTTGTTCATGGCTCGCCGATCCTTCTCAATGGAACGGGTCTGACTATAGTCGCGAAGCACCGTCGTGAACTCCGTGACTCTCTGCCGTTGTACTGATTTGTGCAGACGCCCGTGCAGCTGCTTATCCTGCTGGCTCGTAATTTCGTACATTTGTTCGTGATCCGTTATTCATGCTTTTCGCTCCCACCCAGTAAATGTGCATGAGTCACTACCGACCATATTTCTGGAACTCCCAATCTCTATTGTCTAGCGGACATACTTGTCTGGTCTTCAGCCATCTCGATATGCAGTGGAAGTGGAAAGCATGATTGCAGATACCCCAAGCTACCGTGCACTCTTCCGTGGTGGCTGCGCCTTGATTGGCTTGACATTCGATGCAGAGGTCCATGATGTGATTTCGACAGATAGCACAATTGTCCACCACGATATCCCAGGCCCAAAGCGCAACAGCGTTCCACTACCATCGTGTTAGTGTGAACAAGATCTATATCCTTTCAGCAGAACACATACCTTCTTTACCTCAAATTTCTTCTTATTATCTGGTGTATCTGTACCTCCAGACTTTGCTGCCTTGACTTTAGAGACTTGTGCAGCCTCTCCGGCGGCGTCTTGCATTTCCACGTCTGCCATGATGGACTTTCAAAGTGCAGTATGTGTAGAGGACGCTAAGTTCTGGGAGCGTTGTAGATGTGGAAAGACGATGCGGCTCAACACTATGACACTGTCCCGCAGCAATTCGTGACCAAGCTGCTAGTGCTGCTGTTGCCACTCTCTGTTAGCACTGTCAACGAGCATGAGGCAGCCTCGTCAGAATGTTTGCTGTGTTTGTCACTACAGGCTCTTCTAGGCGCCACAACTAGCTCCTCGACGCCTAGCGCGCCTGCAGGTGATGTTAGTGCGGCTGGGTTAGGCGCAAACGACCTAGCTGCTTGCACCTTCGTTCTTTGTCACATCTATCACTACCAACAGTACGGAGCAATCGCCCTTGCATCGACAAGAATAATTATCGACCCATCGCTTAACATCCAGCCATCGTACTGGACACGTACTATCTTCGCAATCCGAGTCAATTCGTGCTGTTCGTCGCTAGCCGCGTTCACTCGATTTGACACATCCACTCATCTTGATACCCAATACAATCGACAATGAACAAGACGTCAACCCCAGCTCTCAATTCAAGTTTACCAAGAATAAGGAAAACAAGTCTCTACGCGCATCGAAAGCGAACAAGATAGCCATTGGCTTGTTTCGGGCTTATCTATCTCGAATATTTTGGATTTAGTCTTGTGTTTTGACTGAGCGTTGTCGCACTTTGCTCATTTTATCATTGTCCTATCCAGGTCCAAGGTCGCCTATTTAATCAGACCTACTGCACGTATGATGCAGACACCACAGAAGAATAGCGCTCCGCAGAGTGTTCGAAAAGCTTCGAAACAGCACAAGCCGGGCACGGAGCAAAAGGCTGCTCAATCCGATAATGATGTTCTGCTCGTGATCCCACCTTTAGCAGATGAAGAGCAAACCACTCCCAAGCGAACAAAGAAGTCGCGCAAAACGTCGAATGCCCGGCGAAATGGAATACACTCAGATATTGGGGAGATGGCAGAATACCAGGGACAACGACCGAATAGTCAGCACGACCGGATTAAGAAAACGCCGGCAAAGGTGATCAGTGATGCATATGCAGGTCCAACCTTTCACCAGTCTCCCGCAGCATCTGCATTGCCGATGCCCAGTTTCTTGTCCAAGTCTGTCCCCAATAACGCAATCAGTACAATCTCAGAGACTGCCGGTGATACAGCCGAGGTGAGGAAAGAGGCTGCGAAGGATATAGAGGAGAAGAGAGACTCTACCCCCCTAGACTTTCTCTTTGATGCAGCAAGACAGGCTCGAGGCACTCCCAGCGGCGCTAGCCCTGCTCGTTTGCTTTCACCCCAGAATCAGAGCCCAGCTACTACACCGGCTGCCAGACGTGAGGAGACCGATTTTCCTTTCGAGTTCGAAAGAGAGGAACCCAAATCAGTCTATGCAACGCCATTCAGCCAACGTCTGGCGGCATCTCGAACGCCGCAATCGACTTCTGAAGGTGGTCAAAGTCTCACTGAAGAAGAAAGACGAGCTAAAACAGCTGCCCTCAAGAAAGCTCTTCTTAATCCCAGTAACGACCAGCTTGGGCCGACCTTCAACGACAGCAATCCTTTCAATGCCAAGAACGCACCCGTCAGTACCAATCCGCCTCGACATGCCTCCAATCCTAGCACGCCGTACACGAACGGGTACTACCCGAGCCAGAACAGCTATTTCCAATATGGTGCACAGAATTCACCTACCCGCAACTTCACTACAGCTCAGAACAACAATCGACCACCATCTTCAGGGTTACGCAACGTATATAATCCAATGGGTACAGCTCCTCTCTCACCACCACCGACTACTATGCCCGAACAGAGAATCTCAACCACCAGAAGTCCACCAGTCCAGCCACCACGAGCTGCTCTGAATTTTGGTGCTATCTACGGTAATAGCTCCCAGACTCATTCGCGACCTCAAAGTGAAGGTAGCCAGCATGGGCACAACTCAAAGCCAAGTCTCGAGCAAGGACTTGATGACCTTAGAAAAGCCCTGAACATGAGTTACCTTGGACAAGCCTCATAACTTTATTTTATCAGCAGAGAGCCTGTAAGAGCTCACGGACATTCGTTTGAGGAGGATCTCCTATGATGTGAGCATCCAGGCATTCTTGGGGAGACACATGCTTAGCATCTCATTTATGCACAACATTTGTGTCATCTAGTCGTACTGAAATATATGTACCGACGCTCAATGTCGCTCATTAGTCTGACCAAACATATTCACACAGGTAGATCCTTTTCTCTAGATCCTTTTCTCTTGCTTCATCCGTGCTCTGAACGATGAGTTCTAGCAGCTATTTCTTGTCTCCTAGAAAATTATTCTTTAGGTGGTGGGCATTCCTGCTCTTTGACAAACGTACGCGTAGAATGCGGCTTCACGTAATGCACACCTTCGATCCAAAATTTCGTGATCGTGCACGTTTCGTCCTGTCTTACGCTTACAGTCGTCCTACAACCCAATATAGGTAGATATCGACTTCTTCCATCATTGATGTGCCCTCATCATCTCCAAGTGCTTCAGCACAGCAAGATTGCTATCCATAAATCTATTCACACAGTTCGTCATACACGTATTTTCTTTCCCCGTGAGCTGACCCGATGACATGCTCCCTTTTATACATTTCTTGAAGCAGGTCTCTGTGAATTCGTGAATAGCTGGGATGTAGATTAGCACGAGCCCATGTGATGATGTATAGTATGCCGATGGAACTGGGCAAAGAAAATCGGACTGCTTACATCTTTGTACATTCGCCTGCTGGTTTTGGACTTGGACGAATTGCTGTAGATCTCGCTGGTCTGCTGGCGAAAGACGCTGGATGTCCTCGGCGGAGATGTTGAGTGTGTCTGAGTCGTCCATGGCTTGTCTGACTGGATTGTTGATGCAGGTAGTGTTTGATATCGATGATGCTCGCAGTGTTCGGCAGCTCGCTGGAAGAGTTGTCGACGCTGGTTTGCGCCGGCAGAATGGCGGCAAAATTATCCTAGCACTTCTTTGAAAGCTTCATTTAGCTCGGTGATATTCAAGCTATTACTGTGGTAGCTACATATTCAGGCTGTCGTCCCCACGGTCAGTATGCTATCACAGTATTTCGATGCCACGCGATATTGTTATTGTCTCAGTCTCGAGTTGACTGGGTGAACATGTGTGCTCATTGCAAGAAGGCATGATAGGTGTTTTGGAAATGATCGATTTCTCGAACATTGCCCAGCTCTATGTATGTCCCGTAACTCTACTCTACCTATATTGCCATTGGCATGGGCTGCCATGCTCAATTTTTGAGAGTGAAAATAGGCCTTCCGTCTGAACGAACTGCCCGAGAAATCTGGGACTTTCATGCGTTAGTACAAAATTCTCGTCACAATGCGCTCTTTCAGGTTCTCCAAGTCCTTGTACAACGTCTCGACCTCTGCTTGCTTAACACTGCTGACATCAGCCATCATGTAAGCCATATCTCCTCTCGAGTCAGACATCTGCTTTTCAACATTGTGATCAGAAAGAACCTTGTTCACACGACCGAGCACACCAGGCACGTTTTGGTGAATGAAGATGACGCGCGCATGGTCAGGCTCATCAATTGTAAGACTTCGCAGGGTCACCTCAGGCATATTCACTGCACCCACAGTGACACCCTCATTGACATATCGCACCAGTGCATCCGCAACCTCAATACCAATAGCGGATTGCGCCTCCTCAGTCGAGCCACCAATGTGCGGTGTCAGGATAATATTTTTGAGACTGCGCAAGTCTTCAGCCCACGTGTTGAGGTCACTAGTAAAATAGTCTCCGTTGCCAGCAGGTTCGGCAGGGTATACATCTAACGCGGCACCACCAATTTTGCCAGCCCTCGATGCATCGATAAGAGCCGGTATGTCAACCACACTGCCTCTCGAAGCATTGATAAGGTAGCTGCCTTGCCGCATCAGTTCGAACTGTTTAGGACCAATCATGTTCTTCGTTTCAGGCAGTTCGGGCACGTGCAATGTGACGAAGTCCGCACCCTTGAGCAGGTCTGCCAACGAGCCAACTTGATGGGATGTGCCCATAGACATGAGGTTGACCACATCATAATAGATGACTCGCATCCCCATCGCCTCCGCCAGCACAGACAACTGAGAACCAATATGTCCGTATCCAACTATGCCGAGCGTCTTGCCTCTAACCTCCCAGCATTTAGACGAGACCTTGTTCCAAGTGCCAGCGTGCATCTCGTTGCTCCTGTCACCCAACTGTCTAGCCAATGAAATGATTTCACCAATGACCAGCTCTGCCACAGATCGCGAATTCGAGAAAGGAGAATTGAACACACAGATACCATGATCGGCTGCGTACTTCAGATCGACCTGATTCGTGCCAATGCAGAAACAGCCTACGACGATCAGATTCTTTGCAGCGGCTAGTACCCTAGCGTTCAACTTTGTCTTGCTGCGAATGCCCAGCACATGCACATCCTTGATCTTCTCAATCAGCCGATCTTCCGACAACGAGCTCTTGATAGCTTCCACTTGATAGCCTTGCTCTCGTAGAATGTCCTGACCTGTTTTGTTCACGTTCTCCAGCAACAGGACTTTCACGTCCGATTCGCGAAACGGCTGTAGCTTTTTGGGCGGTGCACCAGTCATGGTACGTGTCAGGAAGGGTGAGGAGTCTGCGGTATGGAAGGAGGGTCTGCCATGACGCTGGCGCTCTGGCGAGGCGCTGTAGGAGAAAGAATGGCGATCGTGTGGCTGCGGTATACTGGCGGATACAGATTGTGCAAGTGTATCTACCGGAGTATCTGAGAACTCGACGCTGGGCTGAGACACCCCATTGCTATTCTTCAGGTTTTCTGTCAGTGCTGAGACAGGCATGGTGAATCAGTTTTGCAGGTAAAGAACGAGAGGAATTGTCGACGCGGATTCATGTGAGACTGGACCACATGAGCGACTTTTGAGTGACTCTTGGGTAGGATCACGACATTTGCACATGCATCAGCATGCCTCGTGGGGTCAGGAAATTTTGGCAGCCAGAGCAGAGTTTTGGTACCTGGCTAACCGTCGATGACGTCTATGCAGGGTTGTTCCAGGCGAGTACGGTGTTTCTTAGGCTTGTCCGGAGCTCCTCTTGCGCTGCCGAACGGAACATTAACAAGATGGATGTACAACTTGAAGCAGAGATTAATAATCATTACTATATTTGTCCATTGTTCGAGAAGAGATTCGAACATCGAGCCCAACACCGTGCTTCTAACGCTTCTGAATAGTTGCAATAAATCACAAGGCGGAGGTAATTTGTGCAGGATCATCTTTGTTGAAGAGCCG
The DNA here is from genome assembly GCA_022813495.1 of Pasadenomyces melaninifex. NCBI lineage: Eukaryota > Fungi > Ascomycota > Dothideomycetes > Pasadenomyces > Pasadenomyces melaninifex. Next base: position 242,747 of record JAKLMI010000013.1, read on the forward strand.
TGGTAGTGCCCATCTCGTGTTCTCATAGACCAGGAAAGTCACGCATGTGCTTGGAACGACTCGTGCCAGGTTAGGCCCAATTCCTTTGTAGAATCCTATGATCCCTTCGTTCTTGTATAGGTCCACAATGACTCGAACGAGACCTGGTCCAGGAGTGATAACTTTGGCACCAGGATCGTAACGTTGAAGTCTAGACCTGACAACCTGACTCGGATAGGTGATTGTGCCGGCGAACACCTTTGACAGTGCAGATGCGACAGCTGTGTCCATATTCGACAATTGTTGATCCTGTCTCTTAGCTCTATACCATATTTTAAGGTTCTCGTATGCAAGGAAATAGAGAGCACCATGCGACACCCCGAACAGAGCCGGCACGAGCCCGTGGAAATAACCTCTGTATCCCTCAGTGCGCCATATACTTTGGATGCCAGAGATCGTGCTCGGATAAGCTCCCTCTGTGGCAGATGATGTAGAAACCATTCTCGTCTTAATCACCCATATCGGATTCGTGAGGACTGCTGATAGAGCACCCGCACCAGCGCTTGCAGCAAGGTAATCCACGTTTGTTAAGGCCTTGTCCTGACTATAGCCGCGTATATTGCGAACTAAATCTTGACCCTGCTTGTACCACAGGAAGTACAATGCCCAACCTGAAGCATTGCCCAGCAAGTTTGGTGTCAGGCCACGATACAAAGCTGCGATTCTGGTCGGACCTTCGTTGCGCAGAATGTCCTTAAGAACAGATCGCGATGAATTGAGCAACGGATTTGGTGATGTGTCGAGCTGCATGCGAGTCTTGATTATGTCGAGTGGGTGCACGATGATAGTAGATGCCAGCCCTGCACTCAGACCTGCAATGGTCTCTACGGTGCCGGGACTGATACGTTGCTGAGTAGACATTATCGCCGTGTGAAATCAAGGTACGCAGAAGCGGGAATATGTCGATGTTCCGAGATCGAGAATCATTTCGACAGCAATCTAATACTTTTCAGCGATCAGCAAGCACTGCATAGTCTCGAAAATGCGACAACATGTCGTAGACTATCTGATGAACAGCCGTCGAGAATGAGATGACTGTTTCATCATGGATCAACTTTCACTCACGGAAATGCTCACTCACCCGCACGCCTGAGGCACCCACTTGTGTCCACCTGTCTATCACACCAAACGATCGACGTGAGGGGCGTGCATCGACCCCTGTCCAAAAAGCTTGAGCATCAATTCGGGCTCGGCTTTAGCATTTCCAGTCCCACCAATATCGTGGTGCCACGGGCTAGGCGTAACAGGGTCCGGAGCATAACTTTTTGCTACTCAACTCAAAAGAGCTCACTTGCTTCCGCCGGTCTTACAGTCCTGCGTGGTTGTGGTTGTTTCAATCTTGTCTATACTCTAGTTGCTGCTGTAAAGATGGATATCGTTCTGGAGCTCTGCGATACTTTTGCGTTTGACCGCTTCTGGGCGACTGTGCTGCCTGCATCATCTGCTCTTACAAATCACAATGCCACCGCGACTTGGTCGAGTATGAGGGAGAGTGCGACCCTGGTACCGAAACAGTCATGGACATGGGAGCCAGCGACGTCCTACATCTCATTTCCGCCATCTGAATATGCTTGGCAAAGCGCTTGGCCGCGAGACAAACTGGAGAGACAGTTCATAGAGCTCTTCTTCATCACCTGGTGAGCATGGTACAGCTGTCGTACTCAACACCACTAACAGCACCAGGTTCTTCGGTGTGATACTATACTTTGTCTGCGCCACTCTTTCGTACGTCTTCGTGTTTGACAAGACGACCTTCAATCACCCGAAATACCTCAAGAACCAAATGTGGATGGAGATCAAGCAAGCACAGACGTCTATGCCGGGCATGTCCTTCCTCACCGCCTGCTTTTTCGCTCTCGAAGTCAAAGGCTATGCCAAGTTCTACGACAGACTGGACCAAGAGCCGTTCCCAGGCTACAACTATCTGCAGTTCCCGATCTTTATTCTCTTTACCGATTTCTTGATATATTGGATTCACCGTGGTCTCCATCACCCGATGGTCTACAAGACGCTGCACAAGCCACATCACAAATGGATCATGCCGACTCCGTACGCCAGCCATGCCTTCCACCCACTTGACGGCTTCGCTCAATCAGTACCATACCACGTTTTCCCCTTCCTCTTTCCGCTGCAAAAATTCGCCTACATCGCGCTCTTTGCGTTTATCAATGTCTGGACCATATTCATTCACGACGGAGAATATGTTGCCAACTCGCCCGTGATCAACGGTGCAGCTTGTCACACAATGCATCATCTATATTTCAAGTAAGTCGGAGTGAACGAATAGACTCGACCACAACATGCTAATTTTGTCCAGCTACAATTATGGTCAATTCACTACGCTATGGGATAGACTAGGAGGCAGCTACCGTAAGCCGAACGAAGAGCTCTTCAACCGTCAAACAAAGATGGCCGCCGCAGAATGGAATAGACAAGCAAAAGAGATGGAAAAGATCCAGAAAGAGGTAGAAGGCGAGGATGACAGACAATACCTTGAGGATATGCCAGAATCGAAGAAAGTGCAGTAGATCTACGCTTTCCGAGGAACAACCACTCCCAAACACTACAACCTCTGGATGGCTTTCAGACGCTACATTAGCAACTTCTACGAAAAGAGACGAGTCGATAAAAGACGAAGGTCTGAGCCACAGCGCCAAGATTCCTGATCGAAATGTCGAGCTCAGAGACAAAAGCAAACTTCCAATCAGATCTGAATCGGCGCAATCTATCGCGCTACAGATTTCCCTTCAACCACCGTGCTGAATACCTATGGCCAAGGAGATGACCTGGTCGAGACAAACCATCTCTGAATGTCGACACGAGATAGGTCTGTCGCAACACGAAATGGCACTCCGCTGTAAGAGAACAGACTCTAGGAACAATGGCCACTGTTGCAGCAGCATAACTAGTATTTTGTACAGCATTACACCAAGCACGATTGCTCCAATAAGCGAGTTTGTGAGACTGGGCGCTTGTTTGAAGCATACATGTGGTAGAATAGTGGTGTATAGAATTGCACAAGTGAATAGGACGAATTAGAAACAGAGCTTCGCAGAGTACGAAAGTCCAAAAAGTCGCGGTAAATGTCTTTTGCATTGCAAGGTCGTGACTGCTAAACATTCGGACCACAAAGTCGGCTTGCCAAGACTAATGCATAACTAATCCCTTTCGCTCTCGTTAACTTTCATCCATCTCAGGTCAATGTCGGGCTCCTCCCTGGGAAAAGCTGACTCGTAGGTCGGACCCGCTCAGGCTGTGCAAAAGCAAGTCTCACACTCTTCCTCTTCTGCACTCTACTGTTCTCACCCTGACTTAACGCAGGGCTCGTGACAGGTGACATCGTACTATCTGGTCTGGGCGACGTCGGTTCATTCACCGCGCCAGCGGCATTTGGCTCAGCGAGCTGCATCTCCTGGTAGTCCGGCACCCCGTCATGATCTATATCCACAAACCCATAGACAATCTTCCGGTCCCCAATGTGCTTGATCAATGTTTCTATGTTCTCCTTTCGTGCCTCGACGCTATCCTGGTTGTTGACCAGGATGGGTGCACCGAAAGCACTAGCTATCTCAACTGGTCCGAGTGTCACCCTGCGTCCTAACTCGCCGTAGTGCCAGTATGACGGAATCACTAGGATGATGCAGAGAAGGGTGATGCCAAATGCAAGACCTGCGTATACGTAGTTGGTTTTGTAGTGGGTTACGTCTTGGAGCTGGATGGCGTTCGCAGATGAGGAGCGGAAGGTAGTTGTGGTGTTGGATTCTACTGCTGTGATTTGTGTGGTAGGGAGCGCGGACGGAAAAGCGTGAGCTTTGCGCGGCAGGCCTTTGAAGGTGGTGGTGTTGACCATGCCCGTTGCTGTAAGGAATGTGAGTTCATTAATTGACTGGATCATGGTATCGAGTGAATCACTGCGAAAAGAACAATCGCAAGATCCCATATTGGGCGGACCGTACATCATGGTTTGTGCCAGAGTGCCTTTTTGGTCAAGAGACCACTCGTCATCGCCTGTGTATGTGATGGCAGCAGTTGAGGATAGAAATTGTGAGAATGCATTGGCGATGCCGCCGAGAGCAGTCAATGACCTGATTTGATGTGCATCTTGGGGATAAAGATATTTGATCACTTGGTAGCCCTCAGCCTGTTTTAAGTCCTTGTTGTACGCAGGTGGCGGCATGTTAAAGTTCATCTCTGGATCATCCGTACCCCCGTCCTGCATCATTAAAGAGACACCGTTCAAAATATGCTCGTTCGTGAAATTTGTGATTTTGACTGGATATGAGATGATGGCAGGTCTCAGGAAACATTGCTTGGCGGTCACCGTCCCGGGGCATGTTGTACTTTTCGGATTGTATGGATCGTCAGACTGGAAATATTGAAGGTCCAACACAATTTGAGAATAATTGGTATTATCTGAGGCGTATTGCACGGCGAAAGAGCTGTTAAAGATTGCAAGGTCGGTCCATGCCGAAGGGTCGCCATTCGAGTTATAAGCGTTAATGGCAGGTATGGCGATGTCGGTATGGTTAGTAGTGTCTGTGCAGTCGATCTCGAAACCTATCGCTTCGAATGGTAGGTAGCAGACACCACTGCAATACTGGTAGCTCTCCGAGCGAGAAAGTAATGGCTTTTGTGATACACGGAACAGCTCGTTGTAGCCCTGAAAGAAGCCATTGCTTGTCTCCCATGTATTCACGACTGGTGTAAAGCTGTCTCCAATCATGAAGCATGCACAAGATGTTTGAGCGCCAAATGAAGTATTGGACACGACGAAGCCGGTCATAGGAAACTCCTCGGCCCCAACTCCGATTGCTGAGAGAGACTTGGGTGGGTCTGGCGCCGACTCGGTCGAAGTTGCTCTCTGGTATAGGATGGAGTTTAGTGTAGTGACCTGAAGAGCTAGGACAGCCAGCGCAATCTTGCTAGCAAATACAGACTTTGGCTGCGTGAACAGGGCGAATACTCCATTGCTCAATTGCCACTGATGATGGAGCTCAGCAACCGTCGAACCCTTCATTGCTCTCCGCCACCAGGCGATAGCGACGCCTTCGCCCACAGCCACTGTGAGGCAGAGATTGCTAATTGCCGTGACCAAAGCAAGTATAACGTTTGGTGCTATGCGTTGAGGCCAGCGAGTGGTGCTAGCTCCATCAGATCCTATCAACACTCCCAGTCCTATACATGCCAGGGCGGCGATGCACAGCAATGAGAAAGCACCCACGTATGGAAACCGATGCCAATATCCTGGTAGCCATTTGGAGACAGTGTCGACCTGTTGGTCCTCTTTCTCGCTGTCGACTGCCGTGAGGGTTGTTATAGGGTCTCTCTTTTCCATCTGAACCTAATTGCCGAAGTTATATGGGATCAATCAAGCACAATTGAGAGTATGAATCAGACATGAACGCCACACAGAAAGAAGAAATGCGTCTTCGGCCTCCAGAAGCCATGAACTTTAGTACACTGATGAAGGTCCAGGAACCTCCACAAACGCAACAAGCATTGCAGCAACTGATGCCCAAAACAGCCATGGCTGTTCGTATCCTAGACTTGTCTAACATCGTCGCGGTTGGTTCAAAGACAACCGCACAGATGTGTACATGATCTAACGAGCTCTAGAAGCCATCTCCATTTCAGCTGAGTCTGATTTCGGACTAGATATATTTTAGGAGAAGACTTCGCGGTCGGCACGCGCCAGTAGGATGAGCCCCAAAAAGCCCTACGCAAAGCGATTGGACCAGTTTTTAGTGTGGGTCCATTCGCACCGCACCTGGAACTCTAATCGGCTTAAGCACGAATTTTGGGTGCTTGTTAAGCGAGGTTCGCGCTGGCTTTCGTTCACCATCGGCTTTTCTAATTTGTGTAGTTCCAAGCTTGTGTAATACCAACTTCTTCGCAATTGATGTTTTGTTCGAACAAGGACCGTAAAAGACGAGATAGCCTGTCTCGTGATCGAAAGCTCCTTATGCATGTTGAGGTGAACCTACCAGCAGCAGCATCAGCAAAGCAGTAGGCAGTCGCCAGAATTTTGAAAACTTGCTGCGTTCATGGTCTCACTCAGTGATGTTGCTACTAGCATTGCCTCCCAAAATCTGGTCACGCCCGTCAGCGTGCAAGGCAGCTGCTAGGCGCTTGGCACGACGCCTACCCTGAATCCACATCATAAATTCCGAGTATGTTTGAGGCAGGACTCTGACATCTGTATCCGTGTGAAAAGTGTAGAAGAACGTGCCAGTAGACTTTCGTTCGGCATGCTCGACATTGCGCACATGCGTGGTTACCATGACCTGTATTTTCGAACCTCCATTCTTATCAGGTTCCGTGTATGTGACGCGAGAGGCAATATAAAGGACGGAGCCGACAGGTACAGGATGTTCGAAGGTACTTGGATCGAGATTCAGGAACTGGACTCGACTATGACTGAAAGCTGAAGCACAGGTAAAAGCTAGCTCGAAGGTTTGCTTGAGGAGATAACCGCCAAAGATCATGAAATGATGGCGATTGCGATACTGTGGCTGTGATATGGATGTAGAATGGATAAGAGACTTCGCCATAGATATGACATTGTGCGGTTGTGTGGTTTCGTTGGCGCTATCAGCATAAGCCAGAGAGTCAGTCCACATCCTATGAATCTCAGCACTTTCTTCTAGGTCTGGTGGTTTCGAGGTGATATGCATCGACTTTAGAGCTTTCTTGTTCTTGTAGTTCTCTTCGCCCTTCGAGAATAAGGCTCGATCTGCCTGCGACTCGAGCTCCAGTGGCGCGATATTGATGGGCTTCTTAGTAACGGGATCAAGAGCAACCATTGTAAAAGCGCATGTCATAAATATGTCAGAAGGAGCTACCTGGTTGCCTTCTTGTGGTGCTTTAGCTACCTGTAAGGTAATTTCCATTGAGCTACGACCTGTAGCAAATGTAACTTGACCACTCAGTTCAAGATCGCATATCTCATGCAGAGGGTTCTGAATAGCTATTCTGTCCACCGCCGCGGTAACGGTGCTCACTCCTTCTCCTGTGTGACGATATGCCACGACACCTGCCAGAGCATCGAGGTCCATGAGTAACGCCCCTGTCCGAAGCTGACCGTTGGAGTTTGCGTATGAATCGAGCATCCATGGATCTTGCGCAAGGGGCAGTATTATTCGAACATAACTATCTTTCATTGTCTTTGGATCCAGGTTTGGCTTAGGGTATGTTTTTGCAATCTGCTTACCACCCGATTGCTGGCTTTCGCGAAAGGCTTCTATCCATGGCTTGCGTACTCGCATACCTGTCAGCTCTTTATAGACACCATCAGTACACAGAGCAGGGCCCGAGGAAAATGCTCTATGCATGCCTTGATATGCTGACACGGAGGTCGTTCTTACGCCCGTGAAGCATTGGCGAGAGCACTGGCAACCGCTGCCTCGCACCGCAGACCACATCTTGAACACGGTCCACGTCAATCGACTTCTGAACGCCTGCATCAAGCTGGTAGGTAATACTTCATGGCAGAGCGCAGTTTCGGTATAGTGGCTATCATGTCCGGAATAGGACTAGTGAATTTAAGTGGCTCCTTCCATGCTGTCGAGCATTAAATGAGAGAGTTGAAGACTACATCATTGCATTGTGCTTCACTGGTCTGACAGCTTTCTGAATGATTTCTAATGCTGATGAACTCAGGTAAGCACGTATCATACTCGTGCAATATTCCACGTAGTTACACTTCTGCATACCATTAATTGCCACTCTCAACTTTGATGCTGGAATTTTCCATATAGTTACAGAGCAAAGACTTCATCAGGTCGAGGTCATACTGTCACATTTCTATTCTGTCGCAGTTCGTTGCCGAGAAATAGCAACAGTCGCGGCAATTACACTTTCCACAGTTTGACAGACACAATGGGCGGTGCCAAACCTCATGAAGCACTACCCTTCCCACCCATTACTGCGCAACATATCTTGAATTGCTCCGTGCACTCTTGGCACCCAAAGTATAGATCACGAACACCGAAGTCGCGTCTCATTCCTTTACCACAGGCTTTCATTGACTATCTACGAGCTGATGGAATCCTTCTTCCTGCGGAGACTGTACGAAACGATGATGACAGTGGCTATTCCGACACCGAAGAAGACGATGATCCTTCGGAGTCATGGCCAGAGGTGCACGAGAAGGTCCAATCTACGATAGCTGAGTTAGGCGGCAAGGTATTGCCAAAGCTGAATTGGTCGGCTCCAAAAGACGCAACCTGGATGTCACCAACCAATGACATGGAATGTCGTACAGCAAACGAGATCTACCTTTTGCTAAAGTCATCAGATTTCATAACTCACGATACTGAACAAGCCTTTGACGGCTGTGTCGATACAGCGGAGGTGCCTTATCATCTTGTGCTTCGGAAGTCCTTCAATCTAAATCCGTCACTCGAGTTTCGATGCTTCGTAAGAAACAAACGCTTGATAGCCATCACTCAGCGGGAAATGAATCATTTTGAATTTCTGTTCGATCTGAGAAGCGACTTCAGTCTCAAGATCGAAGAGTTCTTCGAAGAAAGCCTAAAAGACTTTCCCGATTCCAACTTTACCTTCGATGTGTACATTCCTCCGCCGCACGAACGAGTCTGGCTGATTGATATCAATCCATGGGCACCTCGGACTGATCCTTTGTTATTTTCCTGGCTGGAGTTACTGACCATGGACGAACCAGAGGATGCAGACTTCGTGCCAGAGTTCAGGTTGGTTCAAAGGGATGACCCAGAGGCTTATCAGTTTGCGTCGACCAAGTACAGCGCACACAAAATGCCCAAAGATGTTGTCGATGCTAGTATGACTCCAGGAGGAATGGCTGATATGATGAAGGAGTGGAAAAGAGTCATGGACAAGGAAGCCGGCGACAGTGATTCCGAGGAGGCAGCCTGAACAGACAGCAGCATGAATTCAAGGATGAATACAAACAGCACCAGAAGCACACAAGATTTTCGAGTAGCACAATCCTCGTTTTTGCTTGTGCGAAATTCGAAGCCATTACCAAGTGACAAGGTTGATTCAAGAAGAGTTCCTTTGCGCCATCGAAACGCGCCGGAGCATTAGCGCGCTTGACCAAGCGGATCAAGACATTCTTTTGTTCTTCCTCTCCATATAGCCCCAGATCTCAGGCACACATCCCTCCGGGTTGCGATTGCCCACCACGTCACGAAGCCATCCATGGTCAGGTGCTGCAGCTCGACGCAAATTCGCAGCTGTGTCTCTTGTCAGCTCGCATCCACCAGCGAGGAACCGATACCCAAGCATCATGTAGACGTGCTGTAACAGCCGCGCGACAGGACTCCCTGATTTGCGTGTATTGCCGCTGTTCACGACATGCTCAAAGAAAATGATCTTTCCACCAGGCTTTAACAGACGATAGAACAAATTTGCGGTGTCCACAGGGTCTGGAATTCCACACAAAGCTCTTATGCACACGATGGTGTCGAAAAGGCTTTCTGCTTGGTTCGCATGCAACAGTCCTTGTTTATCCATGTATGGCACTAACTCGTCTGGTTGCGCGCCACAAGCCAGGATCTGATACATCTGTGGTGCTTTGCCGCCAAAGACTTTTATCGCCTCAGCCTTGAGTTGGTCGTGCATTTCGAGTCCTGGTTCTACAGCATAGATCTCCCTAATCTTACCTGCTTCAAAAGCTGGCTTGAATCGCTTGAGCTGGAACCCCGAACCCGGTCCGATGTCAAGTACTCTGCCGGTGCAATGCTCATCAAGCAGCTCCTGAAGACCCTCGGGGACATCATTCGAGACGATTCCTCCAAGAACAGACCAACAAAGTGCGAATGCTTGCGACTGGATCTTATCGATATTCAAACTCATTAGTTGCCCAGGATGAAGTAGTGCTGCCAATACCATTGCTGGACTTGTCAGTAGCGGCCAACATCATTGATCAGCCTGCATCTGTGGCAGGTATGGTGGGAAACATACAAGGCACCGCCATTGCCATCACTACTCCTGGCAAAATCAGGTTGAACAGCCATGCTGGAAAAGAAAGGTGTTCGTTGTCCATCTCTATGTTCTCTTGGCTCACCGTTCACGCCTGTGCGGCACGATCGTATGAAAATGAAGACCACGATGCAGACTTTGCAGATTGTTGCAAAGATCGAGACTGTCACGATGGACCTATTTCGGATACTGCCAGCAACTTTTCACCCCACTCTTGACAAACGAATATGAGACTGCAAATAATTGACGACGAGGGCGGCGAATAGTCCTCCTCACCATTCGGCGGAAAGTGTCAAATGGTATGCCGTAGTCACAAGAACGGAATATAGCGGCAGCTATGGCAATTTAGTGGCCGGATACATTTACGTACTTTGGTTCATTCTTCTCAGAATACCGCCCAACTACTGCTGGTCAACGCAACCAAAAGAATCATGTGTTTGCTCCTGTTGACAGTAGATGAATCTGTAGGACGAGCAATATGGTCACTCAGGAAACATGCTTTCAACCTTTAGCTGATAGCTATCAGGTCGTTGAATATTCACTGCTGAACCCATCAGAACGTCTAGCTGAATAACCACTTCAGCTGCGGACGAAGTGCGAGAGTGGAACGTCGTTCTGAGCCATACTGCAGATGAACAGCTAAGTAGCTCGTGCGGGGTGTATGCATAACTTGCGCCAATGGATAATTGTGTCGAATAAGAGTAGAAGCGAAAAAGGAAGCTACATCCACGTTGCAGGAATCTGTTCAGCTTGGCTTGCATATGTACCACGGCCAAGATTCATGCGCTCGTGTTCATCAGCAGTTACCAGCTTAGAGACTTAGAACTTGTATCGAAAGCCCTCCTGCGGTCTCAACACCTACGATCGTGATGCGACTTCCTTCATGCTGACTCCAATTGATTTACTCTGACCGACGAGCTTTGAGGACAAGCTTGATAGCTCAAGCCACAACTGACGATGACAGGTTGGAACCTAACTTTGAGTATGTGAACAGCTATATTTCGTGTCAGATAGAATCGACTTACTTCTCAATTTGCAGAGGACGATACGCCTCGCCGCTTTGCGGTCTTACTGTACCGACAATGGGAATCAATCGATGTGATGGGACCACTGGAAGCCCTGAACACTCTGTCACGCAATGTGTCAGACGATACAAGACCTTTTAGCCTCAATATCATCACACCATACAGTCAGCCGGCCTCTACCGCGCCCAGGGCTGGACAAGGCTCTCTGGTAAATCAACAAGTCCTGGCTACACATGGCTACAACTACGATGGTCACAATCCTACTGCGGATCTTCTCGATGGTATTCCAGAGGCTGAATTTCTACTTATCCCCGGAGGACTAGGCCCTCCTACAGACACAGATGAGAGGGCTGGCGTGGTCGAGATCATCAAGCAATACTATGCGAAACACTTACATGGTCACAAGAATCGTTACCTCTTCACCGTTTGTACTGGCTCGGGTCTCGCCGCTGAGGCAGGATGCCTGGATGGTGTTTATGCAACGACCAATAAGGTGGCATGGAAATATGTTACGCCAAAAGGTCCGTCTACCTACTGGGTAGGCGATGCTAGGTGGGTCGATCAGGGCACGATCTGGACGACGTCTGGAGTTTCTGCAGGCACTGATGGTATGATCGCATGGCTCAGTAAGACCTACGGTCAGGATGTTGCAGAAGAAGTCTCCTTTGGAATGGAATATAATGTATACTAAATCCCAGCACTGCTATCGATCAGAAATATCAAGGCTGACTCTTTAATATCAGGCTACTGCAGATCCTCGAAACGATCCATTCGGCAAGAAGCTCAATATACAAGACGTGCCGGGTGATTCGGGGCTTCCACCATTCAAGGATCAGGTATAAGTTTTGTTTATTTATGATAGCTCGTGGCGGGAAAATATGCACACGGCTTGATGTGTTACAATTTCCGCGTTGTAGCGGTGATTACCGGGTTCTAGGCATTCCTAATGCCTTGTTAAGTAGGTATCCATAAAGACGATCGACATTCACTATAATAGCAACCCAATACTCACGAATATTGTTCCGCCACGGAAGTGGCAAATCACAGCAGATACTACCTCTTTGTAGGGGATTGCTTATACAAATCAATACAGGAGCAAGCAAATTATCGGAGGCCAATTTAAAATCGCTAAAGAACCTGCAGCTTCGTACAGGATGCTCACTAATGCTATGACTTTTTAGCCGTCAGAAGGCTATGCATGCTAAGAACGGTCGTTAATGCTCGTGCTCCGTCAAGACTTCGTGTCTATGCCCAGTTGATATCGTGATTCACTACCCCCTTACTCCATGCCACGATAAAAGTTGCTGTCTAAGCGTCTGGATCGAATGTTCCTTCGACCTCGACCCTACCAACACTCCAAAGCTCTCTCTCATCTTCAGCCTCATCACTGGATAGACCGAGAGCACCTTTGATCCCTCCTTCTGCCTCTTTTTGCTCTCTCTTTTGGTTGCCGAGCTTCATGCCAACACGTTTCATGTACTCACTAATGCTGCGCATGATCGGGGCTGGTATCTCCTTTTTGACGTCGTCGCTAGACATGAACTTGTCGAAGACCTCCGTTTCTGATTCCATTACGTCAAACAGCTGGATGAAACATGCTTCGGCTGCAAGTTTGATTGGAATCACGGGGTCCCGAAGCGACTGGAAAATCGGCATCAGTAGGGTGATCAAGAATGGTCGTAAATGGTTGTTGTGATGGCGAGCTAGGGTACGAACAACCACTAAGCTTAGTCGACGTGTATCGATGTCGTTGCCTTGCTTGATCTTGCTAGCCAATGTTTCGATGAGCGGTTTTGTGGTTGCAGGATCAGAAACTACTGTGTCGTCATTATTCTCAGGATTCACAAGCAAGAGCTTGCCAATAGCTAGAATCGCGTTGTGCTGAGTAAAGGTCGGGCCCGTAGCCAGTGAGGCAGCAAGTACTGCCCTAGTGTTATCCAGATGCTTAGCTGTAAGAGCTTTGGGGCTTTCAGTAAGTACTGCGTTGATGGCGAGGATTGATGCAGGAGTCGCCGGATTTGCTAAGACACGAGTCCGAATTAATGACTCGGCTGTTGCAGATGGTAAGACCTTGACCATAGCACCTAACAGCTTGGCCATAACCACCATCATATTTTCAGCTTCGACGTCGTGTGAGTCCATCAAGCTGACAATTGCATCTCGAGAAGATTCACTCATGTTCGCGCCGACCCTAGTGACAACTTCCTGTAAAGCTTTCAGCATGGCATTGCGTACGCCAGTATCAGCAGTTTTGGCACCTGTAGTCAGCTCGGTGATCAGCGGATCGATTCTTGGCGTGAGCGTAACTAGGGTACTCAACGCACGTATTGCGCGATTTCTCAAAAGATCACTGGTTGGATCAGCAATGCACTTTGTGAATGTACGTTGTAGTTGTGGCAAGAAGGGCCGCAAAAAGGCCGGGATCTTGTCCAACAACTGATTTAATGCATGGATGATGGCTGTCTTAACGTCAACCGAGCGTTCACCAACAACACGAATCAGTGGTCCAGTGATTTGCGTCACGAACGGCTTGAGCGCATCAGATCCGGCTTTGTCAATCATGTCCGATATACCGTGAGCAGCTTGTAGTCTTTGCTCGGCAGTCCCATTCATGAGACCCTGCAAAAGTATTCCCAACACAGGCTGTATTCCCTTAGGGAGCATGAAGCCAGGAAGATTGTTTCCAGGAGTGCCCACCTGTCGCAAAATGGTGGTTGTGGAAGCAGTTAGCGTTTCCATCTCCTCCTTGCGTAAATGAGTTTGCAGTGCGCTCAGCGCATTCCAGGCTGCTGATACCACCGACTTGTCTCGATCGTCGAAGGAGATCAGTAGCACACGTATAAGATCCTGATTGTATCTGGAATAATCAACCTCTGTGTTTTTGAAGAAATGCCCAAGATGTGATGCAGCGATGGCGCGTCTTCTGTGGTCATCGTGCTTGATCATCTGTAGCATGACGCTCATAGCAGTATTGAGACCATCGAACTCGTCGACCGAGCACAGAACAGCATCAAAGGCACCATCTAACTCTGCGCCTCGGTCCTCCTCTTTGCAAGAGATGATGTTGTCGGCTAAGCTGTTAAGAATTGTTGGTACTCTGCGATTCATAGCCGCACCACCAACCTTGGCCAATGATGCTAACGCCCTGGCGTTGAAAGCGGAGATGGGCGAAGTCAATAACGTCGGAATCAGATTTGGAAGAATAGCATTTGCCCGCATTTGTTCTGTCAGCAATGTTAGTAGTGCCGAGAGTGCGTTCTCTGCGTCCTCTTCGCTTCGAAGCAAGCTGAGTAGGTAAGGTAGAACTTGGTCAACAGCACGTTTACCAATGATCTGCTGCAAAGCATCGAAGGCTTCTGCAGCGGCTTCTCGAACCTCGTCATCCGAATCGACAAGAGCTGTACGAACAATGCCGATGATCTTCTTCTCATTGTCCACAACCGAATCAGGAGCTGCTGCTGTGACAACCTCGCGCAATGCGATGCAGATACCCTGCCTATTATCCGCATTCGTAGATGACTCGAGTCCTTGCTCCAGAGTTGGCAGTAGGGTCGAGAAAATGCTCTCACTGGATTTTCTGATCACCTCGCCCAAAGCATTGGCTGCGATGTGCTTCTGCTCAGCGTTACTGGAACCAAGTCGCTGGATGATCATTTGTGTGAGTGTTGGCACTATCTCACGCAGTGTCCTTGGACTAGCAACCAACGCTTTCCATACACCTATGGCGGCAGTTCGTACTAGGCCCGAAGTGTCGCAACGGCAAATGTAGAGCGAGGAAAGTACTCGATCTCTGCGCTCTTCACCAAGTACCTCTAACAACGACTGCCCAGCAGCTGCCGTACGATCTTCATCCTCTTCGGCGTCTGCCTTTGCAGACAAACCAGTGAGGTTGAAGAGGAGATCACCGACCAACTCGACAGAACTGAGCCGAATACGGTAGCTGTCGTCAGCCAAACCGCGTTGCAGCTCTGGGAGTAGTAGATCGATTGACTTCGTAGCAAAGTTCTTGACCAGGAGACGTCCTGCTCGCAAAGCAGTATCTCGAATAGCTTCGATGTCATCTGCGAGGCCACTGAGCACAGACGGAATGATCTGAGCAAGATAATTGGCGAAGCTGTTGCCAAAACATGCCGGTAGATATATGAAGAGAGTCATAAAGCCTTCTCGCACGACAGCTCTGTTACTCGCCACGTTCTGCAGGATGGAAGGTAGAGTTTCTTCTAGTCGAGTTGTGCCCAGACCTGCAAGGACTTCGGATAATGCCTGGGCTGAACCCAAACGGTCAGAGGCACCAGTATCTGTACGTAATGAAGACATCAGGCTCGGTATGAGGTCTGGGAATGCATCTTCTCCAAGCTTTTCAACCAAACTGCCGAGAGCTTTCGAGGCAGTTGCACGGGTCGCAGGAACGGGATCAATTGCAGCTGACCGAAGACCTTGGACCAGAATTGGTAGATGAATGACAATGTCGCGCTTCTCTGTCAAATGGGCAAGACTGCCAATGATCTGAGCAGCTTTTCGCTTGGTTGAAGATCGATCGCCAAGCCCTCGCTCTAGGATTCGTACGACTAGTGCAAGTGAAGGCGCATCAAGATAGTGTATGAATGACACCCTTATCAAGCCATCCAGTGCCTCTTCCGTGTACTTGCTAGGGTCACTCAGAGCTTTCAGCAATATATCAACAAGACTCTTGACCTCCGGGTTGCTGATGACTTCGCCAAATCGCTTAAGACTGCTATTTGCAGCAGCTCGCACCTCTTTGTGCGTATCAGTCAGTACGCCAGTCAAAGGAGGAATAATATCAGGCAAGCTCTGCGCTAACTGCTGAGGATCGAGGTAAGCCATGGCGCCTAGGAGATCACATGCACCCTTCTTGCTTCGCCATTGTGTCTCGTCTAGTCCTTCCAGCAGTTGTGGCAACACCTTGGAGACTCCATAGGAGCTGAGACTCGAGAAACAACTCTTCGCAGTGTCCAGACAAGCTTCACGGACCGAAGCAACAGGATCTCCGAAGCAGGCCAGGAGCTGCGGCAATACATCAACCACATAGGGTTCAAATGTCCTTCCGAGGATTGTAGAAAGTAGTTCATATCCCATGAGAGCACCTTGTCGTCTGTCAGGGTTCTTTTTGTCTTCAGTGGCCGCTCTGAGCGCAGACATTATTCGAAATTGTCGCAGAGTAGAGATACCACCTCCTTTGACCATGCCAGCCAGTCCATACGCTGCACCCCTTCGACTCGCATATTTTTTGCCCTGAAGCAATTCTTCGATCAGTTGTGGGACATAAGTTTCGGCTGCCTTGCCTGCCGCCCGCACGACGGGAGGCATACAGTTGGCCACCGCATATTGCACTGATTCAGAAGGAGTACTGAGTGTGTCGACAAGCTTTTCAAGCACTGTCTTCAGACGAGGATCTCCAGTGGGTAAATGTCGTGCCAATGAGCCATAAAAGATAATGACAGCTTCGTTGACCCAATCGGACTCTTTCGTGGCCTTATCTGGACCTTGTAACGTCTTCTCAAACAATTGTATGAGGGCTTCAAGTACGTCTCTGCCACGTTTTGTAACCAGTTCGATGCCTGCATCAGACATTTCTCGCCTCACGACGGAGTGTCGGTCGCTCAGGGCTCCATCTGAGATCAAAAACTCCATGAATGGGACAAGATCATCTTCAGTGAAGACATGGCATACTTCTTTGAAAGCCAATGCGAGCCCACTCCGGCGTTCCCAGTGGTCAAGCAGTTCGCCCCGCTGCACAATACCGTGCTTGTCAGCTTTAGGCATCAAGAGTGCAGATTCGTGATGGTAAGTGGTCTGAAGCTGTGCACGGACGCTTGTGACTTGATCTGGCAAGGCTTGTAAACACTGTCTGAGGGCTCTTGCTGCTGCTGTACGTGTACTTCGTGCCTTGTCATTCAGGAAAACGGGAATGAGCTCAACCAGTTCCTTGGAAACATTGAATTCGCTCTCCTCCCAAACCTCAGTTGCGATTGCGGCAAGGTCCTCGTCATCGTCTTGACAAGCAATCCACACATTGACCGAAGAGTTCATCTCGGACAGATCAAGGTGGTCATTGATTGCCTGCAGAGCTGCACTACGTGCAGCCACATTAGCCGAAGTGGTTGACCGTAACAAGACGTCAAGCTCCTTTTGTGTGAAATTGGACGCTATAGCAGAAGCCATCTCCTGCACTGAATCTTTAACCAATCTGTAATGCTGAGGGTATCCTTCTATCGAAGAGAACAAGCGCTCGATTATCGAAGCCCTTGGTAAATGCTCGTCACCGCAAGCACTCATCTGAAAAGACAGGAATTCCAAAGCAAGCAACACTTGAGCATCAGCATCTTCCGACGACGCTGGCTTACCGATCTTGCCGTTGTCGAGAACCGTGAAAATCAGAGGAAGTGTGTAAGCTAAAGAAGCAGTATCGAAGGGTCTCTGTTCGGACGCGAAGCGAAGCCGGTATAGTACTCTTGTGGCTAGTTCCTCAAGAGGCTCGACTTCTAGTTCTGGCATGAGATTGACGGATCCGATCGCCCTCAATGTCACGACGCCGATGAAAGGCCGGAGCGCACCAAGTCGATCAGTAACATAATTTGAGCAAGCAAGATAGGCTGCCACAAGCTCATCATCCACAAAGAAGGACGCTCCGGCTTCAAGCACATGACTCAAACTTTCAATAGCAGGACCCATCCATAATCGTGCTTCACTAGGCGGTCCCACTGCAAGGGCATGTATGAAACCAGCACCTCGACGCAGATAACCCGAAAGAGCCTGGACCCGATGTCGTACATGCTTCTCATGTGCCATCTGAGCATCGACTTTGGCTTTTTGATCCGGAGTTAATTTCTTCTGCTCAGCACCTTTCTTTTTCGCTAGCTGCGCCCGGAGCTCCTCCTCCCACTTCAACGTATCGTAGTCTTTCACGTTCTTGTTCTCAACAAAGCCATTCGTCTTAGCTAGTGGATCCACGACCATGACACCATCCGGAGCTCTTGCTATGGCTGCGTCGATCGGACTCAAATTGACGAGTTGGGCTGGGTCGAGGTCACATCGTATCTGCTCGATCAGGATCGGGCTGACCTGTAGAGGTGCCACGAACATAAGCGTCGCAGCGGCCCTACATGCAGCTCGTTCGAAAAGAGACAAAGGTGACATCTGAGGCTGATCGAAAGTGCTCAAGATCTCCTGCATTAGGTGAGTCGTTCTCGAGGCTGCCAAGGTCCCGGGATCAATGCCCATAGACAACAGATTCTTCACCCAGTCGATGGATGGTATCAAGTCTTCGCCATAGAGCACAACAGTGGATGTAGCCTGCTGTTCGAGAACCGTTTCTGGCACGTAAAGTTTATCTGCCTGCCTCTTTGTCTTCGGCGGACTTATTGCAGCTACGGCACGTCTCAATGAGAGTCGGGCGGTTTCATTTTGTTCTTTCCACTTCTTTTCGCCACCAGACATCTCATCCCTGAGGTATGACCATATACCCGCTATCGTCGCCGAGCCGATGGCAGTAGGATTACGCAGATACTCTTGAGCTAGTCGTTCGCCAGCATTTTTGCGCACTTGTGAATTACTTTCAGGTGCAAGCATGAAGTGCAGCAATACACGTCCCCAAGCCGATTTAGTGTCTGGTGAAGCTTTATCCAGATAAGAGGCAACGCCAAAAAGAGCGCGAAGAGCCCAGAACTGATCTTCAATGCTTGTGACTTTGCTATATACCTGCTTATTCAGCATGAACGATTGCGGTTGCATTAACTTTTGGCCCACTTGGTCTGGAGACACAGTGTTTGCTGTACTAGTAAGTATAGGTATGATTGCAGGCTGTCGTACTACTGCAGGCAAAATGAAAGCCATGGAGACTGTACCAGCTTGAGCGGCAGGCAAGGGTTTCGCAGAAATCTCAGTATATGCTTCCATGGCTTGACCGAGCAGTGCTACAACGAAATCGTGGGCTGGACCAGACGCCGGTACGCTGGATAGATCAAGAAGAGATGTAGCAATACCGGTCAGCCACAATTTCCTGAAAGGTGCACGCTTGTCAGTGCATCCTTTCCGTATGAGTTCTGTTGTTTCTGTTTTCCAAGTACCGGAATTTATGAGATATCTTGTGTGAGCAGCAAGTGCAGCGAGCTCTCTTCTTAGAGCACCCTCATTCGTCTCTTTTGTCGCCACAGCCACGACGCCCGAGACGATGGCATCAGAAACAACATCTGCTTGTTGAACGGTTTTGAGACAATCGCAGATTAAAGCGCGTACTTCATAGCTCGCGGACTTTGCTGCTTTGAGATCTATAAGTAGCTTGTCAATGATCTTATCGAGATAAGTGCTTCTGGGTCTTTGTAGCAATGAGGATAGACTCGTGACTGCACCATTGCGCACTGCAGCACTGGTCGAAGCCAGCGAAGATAGCAGTGGTTTCAGTAGCTTGTTGAAAACTGCTTCGGACAGGTCGATTTCTTCTGCTATCGATTGAGCTAATGCCGAGACTGGACCTTGCAGCACATTCTCTGGTGATCTAAGAATTGCCTTCTCAATGGTTGGAATAATCGAGGATACCACATCGGACGCTGACACAAACCTGGTGAAGAACTCGTTCAAGCCATCACTTTGTTGTGCTGGCAGCACATGTCTTTCACCGAGCACAACTTGTGTGTAGAAATCCAGGACAGCCGGTGCATGCTTCTCAAAGAGCAATTTCGCCTTTGAGAGCCTTACGCACACACCAGCGACTACACCGAGAAGTGGAGCGTTGGCAGGTGTGACGGCAGGTCCTGTCGTCAACACGGTGAATATTGACTCGAGTCCATGCTCGCAATGTTGTGTTTGGAAGAGTTTCCGAAATCCTCTTCGAACCAGAATGAGAGCAGCATGCGACACACCATCTTTCGCGTCTGCAGACAAGCACTTGTCCAATAACAGCGCTTGGGCTATGACGGTCTGCTTTAAGAGAGCCTCATTGAGCTGCTCGTCCTTGGCAAGCTCCTCTTCCACAACAGTACAATACTCCAGCAACACGAAAGCACTGGTTGTAGCAATCACAGCTTTCTGGCTTTCTCTCAGCAACGAGCTGCCTATGTATGTGCTGACTTTGCCAGAGGTGTCGCGTCTCAGATAGATTCTCAAGCAGGACTGAATCAATCTCCGAGGTTGGCGGTCGAGCTGGCGTGAGAACGTTGCCAGTAAGTGAGGAAGGAATGTCAGCACTTCATTCGATATTCCATCCGTTTCCTCGTTTTCGAGGTCGCTGAGCAAGGTACGAAGTACATCTGTTTGTGCCTTAGTAGAGCTGCTTTGAAGTCGCTGAACATTATGAGCCTTAGAGTCTATGATACTAATGCTGCTTCCTTCTACGTCCTTTTCGTCCATGTTGAAGACCTAGCATGGTTTATAGAACGTATAATTATGGATTGTGACTGTGAGAAGTGGCACTGGCACCATGGTATTGATCGTGAGCAAGGCAGGCACACCTGTGACTCAATCATGGTCTTGCTTGCACCTGCGAATCTGAGTTGTGATTTTATTGTCAAATCAGGCCTCAGTCTAAGGCATACTTCGTTACAAATGACGTCACATGGATAGTAGCAACTCGGTCCAGCCTTACACAGATCACGGATGAGGACCATATTTTGTGTTAACATTAAAATCATCATTGAGCCTTCAACTGTCATACCATCATTCATCATAGGGAACACCGGTCCGAATCACGCTCTGAGGCTGGCCACTACTGCTACCTTTTCGGTCAAGCAAATCAATGCTAGTACCGGCGGCAGTCCTGACCAAATAATGCTCGCATACCTAGATCGTAACCCAGACCAGGTCACGAGTTCCTGCCCTAGTAGCTTCGAAGCCGAGCTTTTGACAACTCGCTGGACCTACGTATCGCCTCCTGCCCTTCCTCAAAAGCAAGACATACCAAAAAGCCCACAATCCGTATTGTTTCATCAAAGTATCAGCATTGCCTCATAACCAGAGGTAAAGCACTGTGGCCAGGTCCAGCGTCGGTCCTACACCTTCAGGATCGACTACCATTCGGCATTACCTTTGTCGTAAGCGCTACTCGTCTAAGTGACAGTAAGAAAAGAAATTCGTCTCGTTAATTCGTATCTTTATAGAGGTTCGGATATTCGTGTGCACATTGCTGCTCGTAATAATATCGCCCATTTGTCATCGTGAAGGTCGTCAACGCTTTTAGTTGTAGTCAAATCGCTAAAAATGAGTGAAATTTTGTCAATATATCGGCAGGGTTTGATGCTGGTGGAACAGCACAAGCCGGATCGTCGTCGCTTCAATTCATCATCTGCCGCCCATTGGTCCGGTCTTTATAGGTTGCATGTGGGTTGTGGGCAGTGGCATACCGAACGATTCAGGACGGTTCATCTTCTGACGCTTCTGATCATACCCTTGGTAGTCATCACGGCTGCCGGGGCGCTGAGACGGATCGTCGTCATCTCTTCGTCGCTTGAGCGAGTGTCCATAGCCACTGGCTGCATAGTTATCAACCGAGCCTGATTGGTTTGAGCTCCGTGAATCGACAGTCGGATTATACATGCTGCCTGGATTAGACTGTGGCGGAGTTCTATACTCGCCTCCCCACTGCGGCTGCCCCGTCGGCATCGTCCGCGGAGTGCCTCGTCCTGATGCGGCCTGATGCGGCGAGCTTGTCATATCAGGTGAGAGCTGCTGATGGGTTTGAGAGGTTGAATAAGTGTACTCAGGGCGTGCCGAGCCATATGTACCGTTGCTGCTTATATAGCTATTCTCCGCGTGTTCACCGTTGTCGTTGGTTGCATGACTGTTGTAATCTGTCTTGTGCTCATTATGGCTTTCAGAGTTGCCAGTATTGGGTGCTGTGGGAGGACCCATATCACTCTTGTATCCGTCGTAGCGAGCTCCGTTCTGCGCATAGCCTGTCTGCGAGCTCGGAGTAGTTGCATAATACTGCTGTTTGTTGTCGTAACCTTGATGTGTAGAATAGGGTTGCATTGTCTGGACTTGCTGACCTGGTGGCGTGGTAGCTGGTGTTGTGGGCATCGATCGTGCATTATTCATAGGACCGGTTTCGATTGACAGAGGTTGATTTGAGGGCACCCCGTTCGACATGCTTTGCTGATTCCAATCGTAAGATCCATTGCTTGAGCCCATGCCGAGCACGCTTGACGCGCTTGTTGGAGGCGTCGGAAAAGTGTGTGCGCGATCGAGTCCTGGTCGATTGCTTGACGCTTGGCTACTCATTGCGTGAGGAGTTGATGGAAGCTGTCCACCGACACTAGCTTGCATCGAATGATGGTGATGCAAAGGTGGTGCTTGAGCAGCTGAAGGAGGACGTGTAGAGTCAGTGCTGTCCATTCGCCTGCGTTGCTCAGCAGCACTGTTGACAGCATTCGTACGGTCGCTGTTGATTGGATTGTATAGCAAACCGCCTATGTTGTGCACGAAAAGAGGATATAAGATGTCTGTGATCTTCTCTTTATTTGCAAATTCAAGTGCTCGATCGAAAGGAATCCTGTATTTATCAGTTCGTGCTATGACATGATGGCTCATGTAGTGCTTACCAAACACCTTTCAAGTGCATCGGACCAATTTTCACTACGTGCCTGACTTTCTCTGATTTCAGTATGCCATCTCGTCGGCCACGAGTCATGCCAGCAACATTGAGCAACTTCGTTCCATTTATGAAATGGTTGTCTGAGACATGTGTTAGCTTGTTTTTACTACCTCCTGATCACTGTGACATCCTTACCTTCTCTTCGTGCCACACAAACACCTTTCGCTTCCACCTGAAAACATAGACTGCCTTCGTCCTCCCACAGGGTTGCTGTCACGCGAGGTTTCATTCCTGGCGGAGCAACTTGGCCTGTTTGGTCGTATGGCTGTTGTGCTGGGGGATAGGGGTGTCCTGAAGGTCCGCCAGGTGGCCCATAAGAGTGAGCAGAGGGTGACATTGAAGCCATAGCTATTGCATGAAGTTAGCCATGAGATAAGGAATAGGCTGGGTGGAGGCTTACCTGGCAGTGGTAGGTTCGATTGCATGTGTGGTCCGGCTGATTGTGGTGAAGTGACTGGGTTGTAGCCATAGTTAGGATATGGCGGTGGACCATGACCATATTGAGCGGAAGATGGTGGCATAGGCTGCTGAGGTGGGTATGGCTGATAGTGTGCTGGTGCTGGGTGGGAGTACGATGGTCCGGAAGAGATATGTGGTGCAGGATGCATATCCATATAGGTTTGCGGCTGATTCATGATGCTCGATTGGGCTTGTGAAGCACCGCGAGCTCCACGATCCTTGCGAGAGGATTCGACTCCTGATGAGCAGGTTGATGTTGCGCACAACGCGCAATGCGCAGGCTATGCTGTCGAGGAAACGCGACCTGTTGCCCGAATTTCAGGACAGGTAGGAAAAAGCAGGTATAGCGCACAGACGCTGGCGGTCAACGCACGCTGCCAAATGTCCGACCTCACAACGATGGGAGCAAGGGCTTTAGTTGTTATTGTTTATGCGCACCACCGACAATGCACCATTTGCAGGAACGACGAGTATCTGTGCAATGGAACGATTTCGAACCACTCGAATGGAGTATCTCCGTGGACTTGCAGCTGATGATACACGCGGCTGAGATGGTTTTCGATGAAAGCCCACAAGATGACTATTACCGTCAAGAGACGGGCAGGAAGCAAAGTCGATTGCTGCACGCTAAATGTGGACTGTACTGGAGTAGGCGATAGTGTAAAGAAAGAGATCTCGGACAGGTGCGTTAGAGCTGGTGCTTGCTTTACTGAAGATCAGGATTCGCTTTTCGTATATCGCATCAAATTCGTAAAGTCGTGGTAGTCGTTAACTATCGTCGTCTCGTTGTTCGTATCCGAAAGGGTTGCAAAGTTCTTCAAAGTGTATTGTAAGACTGTCCCAACAATGTCGAAGAACTGGCACAAACTGTACACCTCCGAAGCATCAGTATACACACTCCTGGCAGATCCTAACGGCGAGCCTTTGCCCAGGTCGATAGACAGGGACAAAGGGAAACGGAATTAAGGGACCTGCACGTCAACACTGCAGGCGAGAATATCTCGACAAGCATAGAAGCGTGAGGATGAAGAAGTGCTCAGTGTACAGATGCCGCAGCAGTCTGGAGGAGGACCAACGAACCGAAGAGCTGCAGCAGAGAGGATGGCAGGTGGAGCGTAGGCCAGTCCTCAGTTCATGATTGGCAGTCGAGGCGACAGAGACTCAATCAAGCAGACCTGGATGTGGCCCAAAGAATAGGCGCAGATGCACAGGCGGGCGGGTAGGCAAGAGGTGCAGTAGTGTTGACAAAGGTATGAAAATCAAGAAGTGGGCGATGATGGAAACCTCACAGTTGCAAGTACCGCCAAAGATATCAGAAGAACCATTTCAGCACTGGCGACAGAGCTTACACACGGTTTGCCGAGTGGACATTTAAGTAAAGAAGTGGAGGATCTAAGCTGCAAAATCAGAGCATGGATACGGCCCTGTCGACCGATTCCCACTTTTGCAGGACAGCGGGTTGGCTGGTGAATTTAGGTTGAGTCGGGGTAGAGAATCTACAGCCCACGCTCCGAACACACTGGAGCCTCCACCGATCATTTCGAAGGATAGCACGCTCTACAGAAAGTATCGGAACATGCATCAAAAAGGTAAGCTTAAGTGCGAGTGCTGAAGGTATGAGAGATAGTCTTGATACTACTGACTCTACGTGACTTGTGATTTGCGAGCGTTTCAAGCTGGAAAAGATTGTTCTTTGGAAGCTGAAGAGTGGCAGCCAAAAGTTGCCCTATCCATGCAGCATCCACTAAACGTTATCCTTGTCTATGGTGCCAGTTGTCGACCGGCTCAGACCTGACCATGATTGCCAGCAGGAAGTCGGGGTCTGAATCTTTCCGCACAAACTGAACGAGCTTTCCTTAAAGAATGGTAATGTCTCATCTCCTTACTTTCATCCTCTTGTCACTCAAGACCATGACGGTTCATCCCTATTGTGCAATAATAATTACAAGGATAATGCTTCTGTGCAGCACTACTTTGTTCTGATCTGGTCTCACGGAAAAGCAGGCCCATTTGGACTCCATTTTCCGTGCTCCTCCAGCCTCTTCGTCCTTGCATCGGCTTAGCTCGAAAGTCCGCTGAATTACTAGCTTCTTCTGAGGAGGGAAGTCGCAAACAACGGTCACGATGGATAGCTCAGCCGTATGATAGCTCAGGACTGCGCTTATTGGTGTGCTTATCAGGACCATGTCTGCCCTGACAGAAGAGGCAAGCCACCATCGGAGCCGCTATCTGGAATGAAAGTCATACTGTATGGTAACGTGCGGTTTGTAATGCTGTCGCTCTTTCCTGGAATACATCCCACTTGGCTTCTCCAATATCCATATGATAGCACCCGAGCCACCATTATCTGAGTTCGCTGAAACGATGAGGCAAGAACTACACATCTGAGCTTCATGGTTACACTGGCTTCTGTTGGGACAGGACCACTGTGCTAGTTGATTTCTCGAGCTCTGCCCGGGGCTGGGTATCTCTGGTTACTCAAAGCAATCACCGCTTCTCAAATTTCTGAGCAGCATTGCAATTACAGCGAAAGGGAAGCATGATGTTTGTGCAACGGTATCGGAGGATTTCATGATGCTGTACCGCTGGGCTAATGTAGACGCCAAACCATTTTCAAGAGGTTTGGCGAGCTCTAGGGCGCCTAACCATGCCGAACCTGCAACATGCAGCTTCTTACTGGCCGCTGAGGTTGTGCGCATGAACGCGTTGAGCTACTACTGGTAGGCTCGTCAAGACTTACTACGTACTGAGCTCTAGCTATCTTCGCAACATTTGCTACGGGGTGCGTAGTGGAGCTGGATTGCAATTGTCTGCATCCTTTTCACGTTTCAGCGACTGTGCACAGATCATTGTGACTGCCAAACCGTCAACAAGCGTACCTCACATGCTCCGAGGTTGTCACGAAACCTCTGGCATTGAGCGAGATGCTATGACCAGCACCACTCGGTCGTGTGTTCTGCACAACGGATAGAAGTGCTGCTCGTGTTTTGCATTAGATACGTGTCCGATGCGTGCTCATAGTGGATGTGAATCCTGATCAAAATCTCTTTGGTGGCTGGACCACTTGAAGAGTCTGCCAAGACCAGGGAATTTTGCGTGCGATCGTTGAGGCAATAATACTAACATGTTGATCAAGTTACGGAAGTACATGACGTGGATCTCAGCCAGCCTGCAACTCAAGGCTGTTTTCCAACGCTCGCCATTTACAGGTCCTGCAGCGTGCACGGGAGACGTAATTTAGCATCAGAGCAGTGGCTGACGAGCATTTTAGACTTCATATCACGGCACGAAATCGAAGTCGATCTCGCTGCAATCGTAAGGGGCAAATGAGCGGTGTAGAGGTGCTTCTTTGTCGCCATCGACAACAGATCAGCCGGCTCAGCCTGCGTAGATGCGTTTGATGAGTTGTGATTATGAGAACTTGAAGTCTCTTGGGGACCTTCCAGCGAAGTCGTCTTTGTTGATGCAGATACGAATAAGGTGCTTGAGTAATCGACACCAAGCATGCAGTTCCTCGCTACAGAGGCAAGGGCCCTCCGCGCTGCATCATGCAACGCACGGCAAGATCAAACTCTACCCGTAGCCTGACTATTTGCCGATCAGCACAGCAGCTACGAAGATAGCCATGTACCTTGTTGTGATAGAACATGTTTTCACGCCATCGAGCTAAAGATATGCGAGTCTGTCGCATTGATTTGCGAGGAAACTTGGAAGACAGCATCGGGCTTGTTGTCTCTCACTAACATAACGAGCCATGACCCGAGTATCCTACGCTCTTCTGGTTGATGCTCATCGTGTGGTGGCGTGGCTCTTTTTAAGCTGTAATTTATTTTTAAATAATGGTTCTACATCTCGACTGATCATGAGCGGATTGTAATTTCAATACGAGCACGGATGCATAGGGTATCAAGGTGATCAGATAGCATGTGCCTCTCAGTAACTCGCTTCTGGCGATAGGTCGTTTGGCGCGTACCACAGTAACAATGCTTAGTGTCTCAAACTCGACCATGGAAAAGCTGTTACCAGATCGATTGAATCGGATAGCCCAAAACACAGGTGGCTGGCACAGTGCCACGTCTGCAGAATTGATCCACCTACGACTTGTCCACAGATTTGTTAGTCCATTTCAATGGCGCCTGTGATGGTGGAGTTTATGCAAGCCACAAAACTACCAACAGCCTGTAGAGAGCGTCCACGCACAACATGTCTGCAGTCTCCACAATCCACAAATATCGGTCTCGTTCATCAGCATCGCCAACAGTTGTTCACATGTGGGAAAGATTAAATAGACACAAACGGTCGAGAGACCAGGATGTTGCACGAAAAATGATTCTCATCAACTTTTTAGCGTAAGCAGCCCTAGACGAAGACACCTAAGCGCCCTGCGTCGATCTGTGCATGTGCCATGTTTTTGCAGCAGATGTGCAGAAGGCAGCTTATGCGCATGCAACCTGCAATCAGCCGGGGATGCAGCTGCAACACTCGAAGGGCAATGACCTACCGCAGGCAGCGTCATTACTCGAGGCAAAATCAACGAGTTCCGCACGGCCTCATTTACAACGCTCGACTTGGATCCGAAGGTGGTTGTAGTTAATTCATTGGCTACGCTTCCCGGTCATGAAACTCTAGCTTCCGTATGCAAATCATACATGCATGACCTATCATGCGGTAGGAGAGCAGCAGCTCTCGTCTGGAGTTTGTTGCGGACCCATCCGTCTATGTCTCATTAGATTAGAGAGACCTTATCGCTTCCTAAGTAGTAATGATGGATCGACTTCCAGCACCGATGTTCATGGTATGGGCTTTTGATGCTGAGATTGCGCATTTCCGTCTAGAGCTTTTGAGATCAAATCAAGGCAGACCCGGTCCGACTCTTTCAGAGAAAGACCGCCAAGGAAATTGTTTACGATCGATTCGAGTTTCGTCCTCAGGTATAGCAGCCCGAGCATCTCCCTCCACGTCCGGACAGACAAGCGTATACGGCCGTTGTCAATCACGATGACGCCAGCAAAGAATCTGAAGTCGGCGTGACCAATCGCCAGAAGCAGTATCATGTGCGTGACTTTCGACGAGGAGAATGCGTTGAGCTTCCCGTTTTTAGCCTGCATCGCTTCCATATAGCAAAGCCAATTCGGAGGCTTCATGCTAAGGCGGTTTATTGATGTCGGTGCCAGTTGCAGTTGTTGGTTAGAAAAAACATGGCGATAGCTATGGCCTTCTCTCCTTAGCAGTTTTGGATACAGCGCAGCTGTTATAACTAAAGGCACCATTGACTCGGAGGGTAGGTCATTGTACTGACTGGGCGCCGAGAACCTCACCATCGCAGCATATGAGCTCTTTTCGCGACGCAAGATCGCATTCTCTGCATTAGTGAGCGTCATGATCCCCGAATCAACAAGATAAATATAGAGCTGAATCTTTTGGTCTTCTAATTGTTGTAGAATATAGCCATTCAAGTGGTACTTGTGGCAGAATTGATGTCCTGTTCCGGCTTCTTTGGCTTTCTGCCACCCATGAAACGCATGAAGTGTTGTCATAAAGTCCGAGTCATCCTTTGCAAAAGCAGAGCGAACACCGGCGCCCTGATGCTCATTGAATATGGACTTGACCGAGAAGCTAGCAATGATTGTGATCACAGGATCCACACATCGAAGCAGGACACCGTATACAGCCATCTTAGAAAG
This sequence comes from Pasadenomyces melaninifex, assembly GCA_022813495.1. NCBI lineage: Eukaryota > Fungi > Ascomycota > Dothideomycetes > Pasadenomyces > Pasadenomyces melaninifex. The sequence continues at coordinate 271,522 of JAKLMI010000013.1, forward strand.
CGTGACGTCGAGCGGTATCTTGGCAAGTTGATGACCAAGTGCAGTCAAGTGCTCTGCTTTATCAATCGCGCCAACATCTTGCAATTTGGATAATGCCCTTCGTACATTCTTTGCCGAAGGAGGGTCAATCGCTGCAGCAAGCACTTCTTCTGCTGGTCCTAATTCCCAAATTTTGACACGCATAATTGGCTCTTGCAAGCTTAGACGTAGCATCTCAGGAGTCGCCTGCTCCTGCATCTTTGTTTCGAAACGAGATCGAGTCACGAGGTGGAAGCACAAACCGGCCCGAACTCGTGCTGCACGACCACGTCTTTGACGAGCAGAAGCCTTTGAGATCAGCCCTTCAGTCAACCTTGACAATTGTCTTCTCTCGTCAAATCTCATGATTTTTTCCTTACACGTGTCAATGACAACGGTCACATCGGGTATTGTAATGCCTGTTTCAGCGATATTGGTCGCAATGACTATCTTTCGGTGTCCAGGCAGTGGCTTCTGGAAAGCTAGCTCCAACTCTTGTGTCGAGAAGGATGAGTGTAGCATATGAAACGTCCATTTCGACTTGAATTCCTTAGCTGTCAGCAGCATGTTGTGCAACCTCCGTATCTCGGCAATCCCTGGCATGAAGATGAGCATAGCACTGCTATACGGTTGGTAGGCAGGCGATGTAGCGACAAGCGAGGCCAGTTTGACTATCAGGCCATAATCAATCTTGTTGTGGTCGTGCTGCATCAAAATGCGTCTTGTGGTAACACTGTATCGTATCAGGTCGCTCGCATGCTCACTCTCAAACTCATCACTGTCTCCATCGATTTCAGTACCGTTTTCTTCAGTCTCTCCTGCACAGAGATTTTGAATGTTGACTCCAAGAGTTTCCTCGACGGCGTCCTCAAGAAAACGCACGTCGACCGGGAAAGTGCGTCCTGGGATATCGAGAACAGGTGCTTCGTTAAAGTAAGAAGAGAATTTGAGCGCATTGACAGTCGCAGACATCAGCACGATCTTCAAAGTCGACCTGCGCTGTTGCAACTTCTTCAAAGCAATGAAAAGTAAATCGAGGTCCATGGTACGCTCGTGCACCTCGTCTAGCACCAGACAGTCGATGTGGTCAAGGTCTCTAGAATCTTGTAACATCCTAAGCAGAACACCCGTGGTGGCGAATGTAAGACGAGTGCTCGCGCTTAGCTTACTCTCCATCCTGATAGCATAACCGACAACAGAGCGTAAGGTACCGATTGCATCCATATCCTCTCCCAATTCAGTAGATACTCTTCTAGCTAAGGAGATAGCAGAGATTCTGCGTGGCTGCGTCACAAGAATATTGTAGTCATGTCCTTTGCTAAGGTGGTATTCTAGCAGGTAGCTTGGTATTTGCGTTGACTTGCCTGCACCGGTGTCTGCACAGATGATGAGAATCCTATTGTTGTCAAAGGCCTGGAGAATTTTGTGCTTGTATTCGTAGACCGGTAAAGACTCTCGTACCTGGAGCATCTTCGTGAAAGAATCACTCTTCGTCCTCTGTAGCCATCTCGTGCGTACTTCTTCGGCTGCCAATCGATCGACTTGGGCATTTGCGGCAGGTCTTCCGTGTTTGGCTTGTCCCATGCTCTCATCTAATGAGTCAGAATTTATGTTGTTATGACATCCCGAGACTGGTATAACACCACGAATGTTACGTAGAGTGGCAATATCTTCCTTGACCACAAATTCTGACCGACTGTTTTGCAGATCTTGGTAGAACTGTCTCCAAGTCTTTGGCAGTCTTTGAAGAGCTGGTGCATTGAGAAAATTCGTAGAAATCAACAGGAACATTGCCAAGGTTGCGAGGAGTGACTCACTTTGTACACTATTCTTCGTAGCCAGAGTTGTCATTTTCAGACGCCAGATGTTTCCAGCCTCTTCGAACTCGACCCCTTCCGGAAGACTGCTATGACTATGTTTATCAGCTTTTGGCCTCTTTTGCCAATGAATTTGCAATTGTAGCCGTGACGAGTAAGTGGTTGTTGCAAGCTGAGTATATCGCATCTTCTGACGTGCAAGCTGCTCCGTTAGTGCTTCCTCCAAAATGCGACGAGGAGCTATCCCTTGCAAGAGTCCAAAATCGCGTACCGTTATGCCAGTCGTTGCAGTGTCATTAGTGATCGATTCTTCAGCTGATTCATCGTTAAAAAGCCCTCCCAACACTGCATCATCTTCGAAGAGTTCGTCGTTGGTGGTGGCGTCATTAGCCGGTGATTCTGCTCGGTTCGATCGGTGCTTGGTGAGCTTCTTTGCTTCTCCCGCCTCGATCTGTAACAGTCGACGAATGGGTTGCCAATGCTCATCGGCACTAGCGGCATCGAAAAGCACATCACGCTCAATAGTACGAGCTCGAGACACGTATCGACCCCTTTTCACGCGCTTTGCGTCGCTTCTCGCATCGTCTGTATTATCGAGCGAAAAGATTTTCCTCTGTAACTCTACCCAACGCTCAATCAGCTGGTCTGGGTCACTGTCATCCGGATCTTCTGCTTCTGTGCTTGAGTCGTCCAACTCTAGCTGTTGATCAGGCTCTCGCGGTGCACTTGCAACAACAGATTCCTTCTCTATCTGCAGTCCTACACAGTCTGGTTAATCACAAACAGTATACTTGGATGAATGCAATGAGCAATGAAAGCAGTAGCCCGTACCTCGCTTGTCGGCTTGCGCCAGAAGTAGAGGTACCTAAACACTTAGTGTAGCATCTGTCCACGCCGGATTGAACTTACCAGATAATTGCTCATCACTGAAATACTCCTCAACATCAACGGCATGAGGCGAAGGCAGCTTGCCTGTCTCGTAATTTGGGAGTTCGCTTTCTGGGACATGAGAGGCATACCATAAGAAGACTTCATACAGTCCTGGCAGGTCATCATTGGTTTCGAACCCTTGACGAGACAAAACATCCGCAACGTGCGACAAAGCATCATTTAGATATGGCATTTCAAGCTGCAACAAAATCTCACGAAGCGCCCAAAGCCGAAGAACGAGGTCTTCTGCGTCAGGTCTTATTAGTGTTTTGGGCTTCGTATGCAGGACACGCTCGCGAGGGACACTGAGATTGTCGTCTAAAATACGATCAATGAGCTCTTCATCTAGGCCTGCGAGGCTGGCTCGCTCAGCCTGCTGCCTCAATTGACGCCTTTCGTTTTGAAGACGCAGCACTTGCCTAGAAGCGTCATTTTTGATCTTGACGGCATGTTGTTCGACGATATCACGCAGCTCGCCTTCCTCGAGATGACGCTCAAGCTCTTCTCCGCTCATATCGTGTATTGCCACCTCCTTGTGCTGAGCTTCGGTGCCATTGGTACCACTGATGTTCGTGCTAAGATCTTGAAAGGCAGATGGTTCTGCCTTGTTCGGCGTCGACACATCTGTATCAATCAACGAGGCAGACTTGGACTTTGATGGCAACGAGACAGTCGCAAAGCCCCTTGCTGGGTTTGCAGCTGGCTTCTTGCTCTTCTTCTTGCCTGCCATGATCCTGACAAAATATAGAAGCGCAACTTGAAGTTTCCAATTGCCTTTGTTTTTGGTTAGATCGAGTTTTGGTTTATGCTCTAACAGCCCGAGCTATGACCAGTAGGGGCCTATTTGGGCATAGTTACAGTGAGCAGATGCAAGTGCTTAGGCGCGGCTGATAGACACCAGGCTCCTCGAGAAAAGATCCCTAGACGCCCATCACGTGGTGTATTATTGCCTTGCGTCCTGGCGTCATGAGTCGCTGCACTTTCCGAAAAAGGCCTTTGGTGTGGGCGCCAAGCAATTGTGCGGTCGAAAGTCCTGACGATTAGACCTCAAGTGCGACGTCCTGCGTCTTGCTGTCGACCACAACGCTCAGCGCAGCCCGCCAATATGTAAGTCGATGTGTTCTACTGCTTCAACATCGTCCATAATACAATGTCTTGATATATCTCTAATTCTATGTGGTTACTGATGAAAACTACTTGACCCCTCATCCACTAACACGAATGTCTTCACAGGGTCAACCTACGAACTCAGAAACGACTTGCCGCCTCGGTCATCGGCTGTGGCAAGCGCAAGATCTGGCTCGATCCTTCCGAAAGCAGTGAAATCTCGAACGCGAACTCACGACAGACCGTCCGAAAGCTGGTGAGCGATGGCCTCATCATCCGAAAGCCGGTTGCTATGCACTCTCGATCACGAGCTCGGAGACTGAATGAGGCTCGAAGAATTGGTAGACATAGAGGCTTTGGTAAGAGAAAGGGAACAGCAGATGCCAGAATGCCAAGGTATGGCGTCCAGTGGAACAAGCCCGAATCTCAGCGGCTAACTTGTGTATAGCCAAGTATTGTGGATGCGACGATTGAGAGTTCTGCGACGTTTGCTAGTCAAATACCGAGCTGCTGGCAAGATTGACAAGCACCTATACCACTCGTTGTACCAAGAGTCCAAGGGTAACACATTCAAGCACAAGCGTGCGCTTGTTGAGCACGTATGTTACCCCAAGTAGTTGGATGGCACGCAGATTAACTGACTGAAAATAGATTCATCGAGCTAAAGCCGAGAAGCAGCGTGAGAAGACCCTCAAGGAAGAGATGGATCAGAAACGTGCCAAGGTCAAGGCTGCCAGAGAAAGACGTATTGAGCGAAAGACTGCCAAAGCTAACGCACTCACTGGTGAGGAGGAAGTGGCAGAAACCAAGGAGACATAAGTCAAATGAGATACAGTTGACTAATGAGGTGTTTTTCGGATGGCCTGTGGCAAAGCAGACAGAGACCATCGAGTCAAAACAGCCTTTTTTCTGTTTATACGGGTCTCAGACAATGTTCATTTACATCCAAGCGGAATGGATGATGCACGATATTCAAGGTTGGCGTGGTAGCATCAATTGTCTATCTGTGTTAGCAATGTGACAAAGTGACTCTAATATGTCAAGATGCCATCAGCTGTCGCTCAACTATTGATGGTAGGCATGTTATAGCTTCCATAGTGTGCTTTCGAAGCCCAGCACGCAGTACGCGATGGTGTGTTTGGCGTGTAGTTGTTCGACTGCATGGCGCCACTAACGAAAGACCACGAAGAAGCATTCACAAAACAAATAGTCCTTGATCCGCTTCTTAGATCTTGCTTCGAGCTTGCCATTGTTTGAATACTCGTGCGAAGATGAGCCGTCCAAAACCACAAAGTGTCTAGATCTACGATGTGTAGTAGAAATGTTTGCACTCACTACCACCTCAACATTGCACGGGCTAGCTTCAAGTTTGCTCCAGCTATGCATCCTTGCCTCTCAGCAGACCAGTCGGCTGTCGTTCTTCCTTGATGTTTTCCATGGTAAATGACCGTCAATTCGATAAGCAAACTACCTCCTGTGATGGTCGTTTCGTGCAGATGTCACGAAATGTGCAGTGAGCAGCTTACCTCATTCATACCATACCATTAATCAATGAAGCACCTCGGAATTAACATTAGCGGAGGGTCAGACCATTGGCAATTACAAAGTCACTGCTAACAAAGAAGTGCTCTATAAACATCATGTTCACAACGTGGAGTGGTGGCATAGGTAGGCAAGCCCCATGGCCTTGTGCGTAACAGCAGTTTAGAACCAGTTGCAAGGTGCAAGAGCTAGTCTGACTGCACAGAGACTACATGTCTTGTCATTTCTACAAGGTTTTATATAGCATGCTGATTCTGCATAGGGGGTGTCGATGACCATACAAACAGGGAAAGAGCGCCTCCTCGAAAACCTCTTGTGCTGGAATTCCCGTCTTATGTTCCACCCTTCTCACCTCAAAGGCTTGATCAAGCGTCCTCTCAACAGGTTCGAGACCGATTATGTCGAATACGTGCCTTCACGTCCTTGTCAGACGACGATCTATGTGCTTTGAATATCAAATTTATAAAGGACGTTGAGCTCAATGCGATGCTACCAAAAGCCACTTTCTTGAAACAGCCAATCGCTTTTGAACAAGATCTCAAGGCCATGCTAGCTGAGCTTTCTGTGGACAATCACGACGCTTACAGGGAGGTGCTGAGGATGGATCCATTGCCTGGCCGTGACAAACCACGTCTAACATACGCACGAAACTTCTTCGGCAGCCTGGAAGACGTCGCACGATATTGGGATAACAGTCTCGATCAATACTACCACCGACCTGGTAATGAACCCGGAACCGACCGGCTCGCTTCACGTGAAATTACTTCTGGTAATCAGCGTGACCGCAAGCTTGTCCCTGATGCAGCTAAGGACCGTTCAACTGTAGGCCATGAGACAGACAAAGATGGAGGACTAGGTCAACAATCCCAAACAACAGAAGTCTACAAGGGTTACCGCTTGGGCAACGGCGAACAGATGAATCCGGGCACGCGAGTGGCTATGGTCAAGAATTTCTTGAAGATGGTCACCCACAAGTTCATGTGTCGCGATCATGAGCCGATGCCAGCTCCCAGAGAAAAGCTCATAGTTCGCGGTGTTAAGATCCAATCAGTTCAATATCAATTCTGCATCGCAAGAATTCCGTCAGATACAAAATTGGCCAGAGCACGTTTCGTAGAAGGACCAATCATGGCCACGCACTGTCGTGAAGAAATCCGGTTCGACCAAACTCCTGCGATAGCAAGTGCAGCCTCGCTACTTACTGGCGCTGGGGCCGATCATCGTAACTCGAAAACTGAACAGTCATCAACGGTCAGGGAAACACCTCTCACGCCGTTCGTGGGGCAGAAGTTCGACTTGTTTCGCGAGATTGGTTGTCTTCTCATTCTAGCACAGCAGCGCGATCGGGAAGGCAGGAAGAAGGAGGCATATTCCGGCAGTGATAAGTGGTGGACGACCCAAAAGCGCTTTGGTGGTGGCAAGATGGCATGGGGTCAACTCGCAAGCGAGGGATATGAGGACGAAGATCCGAGCTGGAGTCCAGCAGAAAAGATATTGCAGGAACAAAAGCGTCAGAAAGAGCAGGATCTCAGGATGAATGGCACAGCAGGAATGGCGTTGGTCAGCGCGACTGATGTTGATGCAATCATGGCCAGCAATGCACCTGTGCTCACTTCAAAACCTGGAGATCCTCTCACCAACAGTCCCAAAAAGAAAAAGCTTCGTAGCCTCGACCGACCGCCAGGCAAAGAAGAGGAGATCAGAGACGGAAGAAGGTTGATGTATGTCCCACCGTTCAAGAAGAGATGGTATCAAGAGTGGCAGAAGCTGAGGCCAAACACCCCTACTTGGGATGATAAGATAGTATACAAGCACATCGGGAAGGGGAAAGACACAGAATTTGACGAGCTATACATGCTGTCCAGCGTGAACCACCACCTTGCGCTAGTGAAGATGAAAGTACACCCTGAATACCTAGAGTGGTTGGAATCAGGACACAAGGTAATCGCCGAGGAAGTCGATGGTTTTAGAAGAGACGTGGTGTACGTGGAAAGAGGCAAGTGGTTCGACATGTTTGACGTGCAGGCGCGTAAGGAGTTGTTGAGTGCTCTGTGGCAATTATTCAGCTGGCTTAACCGGGATTTTATAGATTCTGGTAGCGGAAACACGTCTGCGAAGCTAGAAGGGAATGGCTAGAGGCCGAAGCCAAGCTGGTTGAGCGATATTTTGCAACGGTAGCCGACGAGACAAGTGTGTTCTTGTGCCTTCGAAGATAACTAGTCGCAGACCGTAAACCTGGCGTCTATAAGACTTGAACAACATATGCCGCATCAGACAGATTCAAATTGTCCCTAAGGTGGTGATTGGGCACAAGACACCTCAACATCGCCCACAGACCTTCGAGAAAGACGAAGCGCGGGATCTTGACAGTTGATGTTATGCAGCTGCATCGTTTGCGGTTTAGTTGTGAAGAAGAGAAACACGGAGAGTAGCAAGCCAGCCGCTCGTTTGAAGACATTCAAAGTCTTGGCGTTGGACCCAAACCATTACGGATGTAGGCTAGTGCTCGTCAGACCTTCCTTTATGTGCTTTGCCGCAAGTGAAGGTGGTAATCCACTCGGACTTACTTCCAGCCGCCGACTTTGGCGAAAGTCGTCGTTTGATGTAGTGAAAGATGTGCGGAAGTGCTTGCTTCGCAGAAATGCTATGATCTTCAAGTCTTTTCCATGACCACTTCATCCAGTTGTTGCTATTTGATGATCTCTATGCAGAGATTTCGGTTGACATAAGATAAAAACGAGGAAGAGGAGTGTGGCTTGTACATTTTAAATCATCGAGAACAACACAGCTCGATATGGCTCAGTCGAGCCGACGCCTCACGTCGCTACTATGTGATCCTTTCAAAATACAACTAAGCACAGCTAGTGTGCCCTCGAGATGTTTTTCGACATCAGTGGCGAGGAGGGCTACTTCAGCTCAAACAAAACTGCTTGGCAGTAGTCTTCGGGACAGTGATTCTGAGATATACGAGATTCTCGAAAATGAAAAGAAACGTCAAAGGCATTTCATCAACCTGATTCCTTCAGAAAACTTTACCTCTCTTGCAGTGTTAGAGGCACTAGGTAGCGTCATGCAAAGTAAGCTGATCTTGAAGATTTATGGCAGTAAAGAGCCTGCATACTGACTATTCGCAAAGACAAATATTCTGAAGGCTATCCCGGAGCTAGATATTATGGTGGTAATGAATACATTGACCAAGCCGAATCGTTGTGCCAGAAAAGAGCACTCCAAGCTTTTCGCCTAAATCCTGAAGAATGGGGCGTCAACGTTCAGCCTCTGTCAGGCTCGCCTGCTAATCTTTACGCATATTCTGCGATCTTGAACACGCACGACCGCATCATGGGTCTTGATCTTCCACATGGTGGTCATCTATCGCATGGCTATCAAACCCCAACAAAGAAGATATCGATGATTTCCAAATATTTCGAAACACTGCCGTACAGACTCGATGAGAAAACGGGACTGATAGACTACGACAATCTGCATAAGCTAGCACAACTTTACAGGCCGAAGATCATAATTGCAGGCACATCAGCTTATTCAAGATTGATCGACTATGAAAGAATGCGGGAGATATGTAACGATGTTGGTGCATATCTTCTGTCGGACATGGCACACATTTCTGGTCTTGTAGCTGGAGAAGCTATACCATCACCATTTCCGTATTCCGATGTGGTAACAACCACAACGCACAAGTCTTTACGAGGCCCTAGAGGAGCTATGATCTTCTTCAGAAAGGGGGTACGAAGCACGAACAAGAAGGGCGAGAAGATTATGTACGATTTAGAGGGACCTATTAATGCCTCTGTCTTTCCTGGCCATCAAGGAGGTCCTCACAATCATACTATCACGGCATTGGCTGTAGCGTTGAAACAGGCACAAGCCAAAGAATTCAAGGACTACCAGAAGCAAGTGCTCCAAAATGCAAAAGCTCTAGCGGAAAGGCTAGGGAATTCCGACTATACAGGCGGATTGGGCTATAACGTTGTGTCCGGAGGTACAGACAATCACCTGGTTCTTGTGGACCTTAAGTCGAAAGGTGTGGATGGAGCTCGAGTAGAACGTATCCTTGAGCTCTGTGGCGTAGCAAGCAATAAGAACACTGTCCCTGGTGACAAATCTGCTCTCAAACCAGGTGGCCTGCGAATGGGCACACCTGCCATGACGACTCGAGGCTTTGGAACATCAGATTTCGCTCGAGTAGCCGAGATAGTCGACAGAGCTGTTTCGATCACGGTCAAAGTCGACAAGAATGCAAGAAGTGTTGCTGAGTCAAAGGGAGTCAAAAACCCTGGTACCGTCAAGGCTTTCTTGGAATATATCAAAGACGGCTCAGATGTGCCAGAAATATTAGTAATGAGGAAGGAAGTTGAGGAATGGGTGAGCACGTTTTCTGAGCCATGGTTGAAGGAGTCTTTATGACCGCATCATTCGTGAAGGCACGGATTCCGCGTCTATAAATTTTGTCTTGCTATTCCATTTGGCGGGAGGTCTGTTTGATCGAGCGCTGGTAAAGCTGTCGCTCATGCATGGGTATCGGTTTCAAAAAAAATCAGCTGATTATGTCTGCTTGAGTTCGTGATGCTAGAAGTCATACAGTTGCCATTCACTTCGAGTTCTTGGCATTTTAAGATCGTGCCCCCTGTGCCTCGGAAGCCAGCTTGAGCTTCTCCACATGAAGATACCCCGGATTTTTCGAGTGGCTAGCATGCGAGCTGAGTTCGGGCAGGAGGAACTGTGCAGCTAGTGCTTGAGCTCGAAAGCTTTGTGACGAAGATGTATTTGAAGTGTACGGAGCATGGTCGTGAGCGGCTGTTTGTCCTACGAGGTTGTATCCGCTTATCGCTTACAGCAGCATCGCAAGGAAAGGCGAGCTGATTCCGAGAGCTCTTTGTCATACATATTTTATGCTGTTGTCGGATGTGTATTTGGATGACGCGACATACAGCTGCCGCATACTAGTATCTCGCTATCGAGCATCCACTCTGTCGTTCGTGAACCCATAGATAGTACTGTGACGGGAATTTTTTTCTTCTGCCTTGCATCAGCTTCATCAGAGACACAACCAATTCCACTGCTCCATCTCCTCCACCAAGCCCAGATCCTGACCTGCGTCAGTGCATTCCCGATATGGGACGTCCAAACAACGATGTGCAAGATCAAGTCCAGCACAGATCACTCACAGATCGTGACAAGTTCTGGGACCATCACGCGAAGCAATTGACATGGTCAAAACCATATTCGCGCATACTCTCGCAACAAACGAAAACGCTCGACGATGGCACGAAGCATCCACATTGGTCGTGGTTCCCAGATGGCGAAATATCAACATCGTATAACTGCTTGCACAGACATGTTGACGAGGGTCGTGGCGATAATATAGCTATGATATGGGACAGTCCTGTGAGCAATAGCAAGGAGAAATATACATATGCGCAGATGAAAGAGGAGGTCGAGATCCTCGCCGGCGTGCTTCGAGAGGAAGGTGTTAAGAAAGGTGATGTGGTGATCATATACATGCCAATGATACCCAGCGCGATCTTTGCTATGCTGGCGACGTTACACCTTGGTGCCATGCATGCTGTTGTGTTTGGGGGCTTTGCAGCGGCGTCCTTGGCACAAAGAATTGAGGATGCGAAGCCACGAGTTGTCATGACCGCAAGTTGTGCTATCGAGGGTGCCAAAGGCCCACTCGACTATCGACCTTTCGTGGAAGGCGCAGTAGACAAGAGTAAGTTCAAACCGGAGAAGGTCATAATTTGGCAAAGAGATCAGAAGCGATGGGATCCTGTTGAAAAGGATCAGGGTCAGCGCAACTGGCAAAGACTGGTGAAAAGTGCACGAAACAGGGGTCTTAGAGTGAGTAAACCTGTTCCCGTAAAGAGTACAGAAGGTGTCTATGTGATATACACGTCTGGTACAACAGGATCACCGAAAGGTGTTTTCAGAGAAGCTGGTGGTCACGCCGTGCAACTAGCTATGTCGGTGAAATACCTTTTCGGCGTCAGAGGACCAGGGGATGTCTTGTTCACAAGCAGCGATATAGGTTGGGTTGTTGGCCATAGCTATATTGTGTATGCACCATTACTGGCTGGAGCGACAACAGTCCTGTTCGAAGGCAAGCCGATAGGCACTCCAGACGCAGGCAAATTTTGGCGTATGATTGAGGAACACAAGATCACTACATTTTTCACTGCGCCAACTGCGATGAGAGCAGTCCGCAAGGAGGATCAAGGAGACAAGTTCTTCAAAGAGGTTGGTGAAAGAGGAGGTTTGAAAACATTGAGAGCGCTCTTTTTAGCTGGTGAGAGGAGTGAGCCAAGCATTGTAACACATTATCAAGAACTTGTTAGCAAGTATGGCGCTCCAGGAGCACAGGTGATTGACCATTGGTGGTCGAGCGAGTCTGGCTCGCCAATGACGGGTATCGCTTTGAATCCTGCAATTGGACTGCAACAAGACTCTAAAGATGAGCACAAAGCTCTGGCCATCAAACCTGGTAGTGCTGGGAAGCCAATGCCCGGTTTCGACGTAAGAGTCGTCAATGACGAAGGACAAGAAGTGGAGAAAGGCAAGATGGGAAATATTGTCCTCTCCTTACCCTATGGGCCAAGTGGCTTCACCACACTCTTCAACGATGAGGCCAGGTTCTACCGAGGATACCTCAAGAGGTTTGACGGCAAGTGGATGGTAAGTGGCGAAGCAGCATTGATGGTCTCTGCTAATCTCTGTAGGATACTGGTGATGCTGGCATGATTGATGATGACGGCTATGTGCATGTGATGAGTCGTAGCGACGATATCATCAATGTGGCTGCTCATCGCTTTAGTACTGGTAAGTCAATTGAGTATTCGGTTATCAGACAACAGCTGACTCGTATGAACAGGTGCAATAGAACAGGCGATCTTGTCCTGTGAGAAGGTCGGTGCTGCATGCGTAATTGGCATACCAGATCCTATGAAAGGTCACCTGCCGTTCGCTTTCGTTGAGCCTGCTGGTGCGTCTTCAGACGATATGCCCGCAACGGCCCCGAAAGAGCTTTTCAATGAAGTCAATGCGCAGGTTAGAGCACAAATTGGTGCCATTGCCTCTCTTGGGGGCATGATACAGGGCAAAGGCATGATTCCGAAGACTAGATCTGGCAAGACTCTCAGAAGAGTGCTAAGAGAACTGGTAGAGCACGCTGTTGAAGGCAATTTTGACAAAGCGGTGAACATACCTCCCACTGTCGAGGATAAGAACGTGGTGGAAGTCGCACGCGAAAGAGTTAAATCCTTCTTCGAAGAGGGCTCGCGGACTTCGAAAGAGATTAAAGCCAAGTTGTAGTGGGTTTCAAGCACTCGAAGTGCAGGAGCTGCAAGAGAATGACCTGCGCATAGATTTCCTGGGCATTGGTTTGCGATTTCGGTCCTGTCCAGGTCCTGGGAGTTTACAAGTCCTCGACCCACTGATAAACTCTTGGGTAGAGTGCCGCAATCGCCGCAGAAACAGGAGTGTTTGGACGCGGAAGGGAAACGCGTTCATAAGGAAGGTGCAGACCATACGCGTCACTTCCTCGTCTCTTTGCGAACGCGTTAAAGTACCTACCCTGAGGAGTTTTAGCCTACTGAAGGCAGGCCAACACGACACTTTGTACTCTGCACCGCATCAGTATGACTTGAAGCTCTCGATGTTGTGATCTTCAGGAATTGCCACTCTTCCTTTCCAACCTTCCCATCTACATTGCTAGAGCTTCCTTGCAAGTTCAGAATGGCAGCGCCTTTGAGAAAGCAGCCTCGACGAGCAGCGAGACAGGTCAAGCCAGTCATATTGGCCGATCACGCCGAAAGCGATAGTGATGGTTCTAAGGACAACCCTGACCAGAATGAGCGAAAGGACTTCTTTGATAGTCTTGCAGCAGACCTACCTAAAGACTTCGACGAAGCAGAACAATCTGACTACGAAAGCAAGCCTGGCAAGAGAAAGCGGAAGACCGCACCAGCATCACAGACGCCTACACCACAATGGTTGAAAAAGACTAAGAGAGCTCGTGAAGCACCAGAGGCTTCGGACCTGTCAGATCTCAGCTCCGACGACGAGCATGAGGAAGACACACGACTGTTTGAGCGGCGCAAGCGACTTATTCCTGCTGTGAAAGCTAAACTTACTTCAACCACTCTCCGACTCGATGTGCGAACACCAACTGTCATCAACATCGACCTGGCTGGGCTTTTGAGCAGGACGACGGACGCCCAGCAGGCTCCGGCCGGGTCACCTCAATTGGATGGCAGCACGTTGCTAGTTGCTAACGATTATGACAACAGTCCGAGAACAGTGCCTTGTGCTCCTCAAGCTAGCCCGTCCCAACGACTGGATACAGAACATGCATGCTTTCTCGACCTTGAGCCTGCAATTCGAAACCGCATCTATCGAGAGTTGCTGGTACAGAGTGCCATCGTGAAAGTCAGCCCATTCTCTGCATCCACACGGCAACCAGCCCTGCTGCGTACTTGCCATCAAATTCATGAAGAAGGTCGAGGTATACTGTATGGGGAAAATGCCTTCCACTTCGAGCGTAATATCAAGTCACGCAGCAGGTATGGAGACAAGGAAGACAAAGAGGTGGGCTACAAAGACGTTCGCCGCTTCCTGGAGGCCATTGGTCCACACAATGTAGCAAAGCTGCGTTTCGTGTCTCTTCACTTCTCTGACGCTATACCTTCTTTGACGCCGTTACTTGAAGCTGCGGAGCGAAAGTATGTCAACGATCCTGTGCTACATAAGGTCCTAAAGCTCATCGGCCGCTCAGGCTGCATCCTTGACAAGTTTGTGGTCGGTTTCGACGGAAGGGCTGATGTCGCTCCGGACGACATCATCTTCCTGCGAGCATTCACATCGATTTCGATTCGAGGACAACTCGTGAAGACCTGCAAGTTTGGTCACTCCAAGGTCAATGGATGGGTCTGGGGAAAATTGAAAGATTTCATGAAAGGTGCCAAGCTTGATTTCGATCCCGATCGGCAAAAAGCACCAAAGATGCAGCACGATACCATAGACAGGAGCTGGTGTCGTCGACGATACAGTAATTGGCACGGAGCTGGTTGCAGTGACTAATCGTTGGCTGAATATACCTAATTGACAGTGATGGTCCAAGCCAGAAATTTACAGGAAGCATTCATGCTGCCCTCCTTTCGACGCAATTTGTTTCACCAATAAATGGAATATGGCAAATAGACCGAAGCAGCGAGGAAACATTGTTTGATAAGCAGAATATGTGTTTGTAAAGGTATGTGTGGTGGGAAAACTGAGAGAATCTTTACGGAGGATCAAGCCCGCGCATTCCAGGCAGTAAACATCTTGTACAATTGTAGATCGAGAACATCTGTATGTTATTAGGTAGCTAGAGACGACCTCGTCTTGCACCATCTTCCAGCTTCAAGTTATTTCATCGTCAATAATTTTACTTCTTCCTGGTCATTTGACGCTGCAGGCCTCGCTATATCCCTCTCTTTCACCAATGCCTTGAGCAATGCTCTTGTCTTAGTGCGGCAAGCTGATGCTGTCGACCTCCTCAGGTCGCCTACCAAAGGCTTCCTGGTTGTTCTAATGAGACAAGATGTCTTTTATCTCCTGTCGTGAAGTCATTATACACAACAAGCACATCGCACAACATTGTTACATCTTTCGACCAGCATAACAGAGATGCGCTTGCAACAGAACCAACACTGGCCTCAAGGGCCCTTGACTGCAAGCAACTATTCCCCTTCTGGAGATACCAAATCACATAATCCTCCGTATCAGGCCCATGTCTTTCAGTGACATACCACAATTCGGTACTTGTTATTTTTGCGCAAAGGATCTGCGGCAAGTTTAAGTCTGCCTATGTCTGGATGACGGCAAGCAATCTGCTTCCTGCTCCAGTTTCATTGCAAGCGGCCATGTCAGCGACATCGTCGACAAGCAGACTGTTTTGGACGGAGATTGTGGCGGCCAAAACTGACCACTTAGCGAGCATTTGGGTTCACAAGGCACGCCAACCTTACTTCATGTGGTAAGACAAAGAACCAGAATCAGCCACGATTGGCCTTGCAATGATTGCCTTCCCACCACTCCCCTGACAATCGAGTGGGCTAAAGTTATGCTTCCCAAGTTTATGCTTGTCTGCAATCTCCCATGGATCAATATATCATTTTCTGGCCTCGCCAGCTGGTCGCTCGTTCTCTTCTCTTTTCCAGCACGCTCAGTCAAGCTCATAGTCACTCTTTTCGAGACCAATACCAACTCGTTGCTTCGGCACGTATTCATTCTTTAAACCAAACGATATTACGAGCTCTCCCCGAATTACCTAATTCAGCAAATCTACAACTTTGAAAATGAAGGCAACCGTTGCAGTTTTCGCCGCTTTTGCCGGCTTGGTCGCCGCCGATGGATGGGAAGGATGGTCCAGCTCTTCGTCGTCTTCTTCTTCTTCTTCGACGACTACGAAAAAGTCAGACCCGACAACAAGCAGCAGCTGGGCTGATTGGAGCTCAACAACGAGCAGCAAGTCATCAGATCCTACGACGAGTGCGACTTGGGGCGAGTGGGCATCATGCTACACTCCAGCTGTGTCGACTTCCACCAGCTGCTCTACATACCACATCGAGACCCAGGGTTACCCAGTAACCTCAACATGCTCCGTTGTGACAGTCACCCCAACTCCTGTCTGCTCTACTAGCTCCTCCTCTTCCTCCTCGTCCAAGACAACCACGACCAGCAAACCAAATACCGCAACTTCGAGCAGTTACAACTGGGCTGACTGGGTAAGAAAGAATTGAGTATCGGACGAATTTGTGCTAACAGATTTCCAGACCACTGAGTCCAACGGCCCAGACGGCTGGACCACCACCGTTGTGACAGCCATCACGACCTACATTCCATCAGCCACCACCATTGTCCACGCTGGCAAGACCTACACCATCACCGCCAGCACCACCTTGACAGTCACTGACTGCCCATGCACTGTCTCCGTGCCAGTCTGGACCAAGACCTCAACCTCTTGCAGCACGAGCAGCACAAGCTCCGTCCAGACCCCAGTCGCTTCTAGCAGTGCCAGCTGGAGCGCGTGGTCATCTGCTACAAGCTCAGCTCAGACTTCAAGCACACCACAGGCCTCCACTACATGCTCGACCCCAGCTGCCGTCACCAGCTGCTCGACATACCACCTTGAGACTGCAGGCTACCCAGTCACCTCATCATGCTCTACTTCCACCCCATCAGCCGTCTGCTCTGCTGTCACAAGCTGGAACGACTGGGCCAGCTCTACTTTGGTCTCTAGCAAGACCCCAGTCGCCTCATCGACCGCCTCGTCCGGCGCCGCTACCGGCACTGGCTCATGGTCTGCATGGCAATCAGCAGATGCTACGAGCAAGTCTCCTATCGCCACCTTCACTGGTGCTGCCTCTCACAACGCCGTCGCTGGCTTGGCCGGTGTTGCTGGTTTGGCTGCTTTCTTCTTGTAAGCGACTCAAATTTGAGTCGTCGGGTGTTGCAGTATTGAGGTGGATTTGACAGTATTTACGATCACGATGAAGCATCAAGCATGGTATTGCGAGATAGTCTAGATCAGGATTACAGTCAGCTGTTGTACATATTTGAC